>JAUYWV010104585.1:0-13114 GCA_032274565.1 Nematoplana nigrocapitula | reverse complement strand
TAATATATAGGTGACCAGCCAGATCTGCCCTAGGGTAGCCTCTGGTCTACCTTTTTTAATTTTTTGATTGTAATAAAATAAATTATTATTATTATTATCTTATAGAAATGCGAGGATACTTTAATGCCTTCCTGCGTACCTTGTGCATGTTTATACCAAACAAATTTAGACGTAAATCAATTCCAAATATCCAGGACACTTCATATTCTATATATATGCGGGCCAACGTACACTGAGAGATCCTCTTATACTGTAGATATATATGAAAGGATGCTTTGGGTGTCTGCCTGCTTGATTTAAATATTTTCATACCAAGTTTCAACTATAAAACCAAGTCCAAATTTCTGAGAAAATCGGTTTTTAACAGACAGACAGACCCTTATTTTATAGAGATACGAGGAAGCATCTATAAAGATTTCTCTGACTAATTTCACCTACCAACATGGTTGCGATTACGCAATAGATCGATTTAATTTTACTGACCAGTTTTATCAGCTTTGTTTTAGTATGATGCGTAAATTGAAATAACAAGTTTAGGAATCCAGCCATAAATTAAATTTGGCATTCTTCTCTCAAATGACCGGACTTTTAACCAAAAACTAACGAACTCCATATGTAGCGAGCGTCTTCAGAGATATAGTTCCGCAGCCACGTGCAGATGACATGTTGCTTATAGCGGTGCCGTAGGAAATATTTTCAACGCCTGCCCATAGATATTGCATACTGTAATGTCGATAAATGAACTATGTAGACTGTCAATTTAAGAGTATAACTGTTTTTAACTGTATAACTGTATTTTTTATATATATATACAGTGTTATAATAAGCCATCAATATTATCGATTGTGTAATTCAAATCCACTTCGAACAAAGCAGTGACATACATACTGCATACAGACTCTTTTAGAGACAAGCAGGCATTCTGCAAGACGAAATAGTTGGGGATCTATTTTAACGAATTACGGCAGAAAGCAATTTCACAGAAGGACAAAGTGACAAAAGAAACGAAAAAATCACTGTCTGATTAATTATCTGTAGTGACATAATGATGTAGCTTTGAAGCAGCAAATAAACAACAGAGTAAAACCCTGATATCTTCTACAACATGCATGTACATGCAGAGTTATAATTGTCAGTGCCGTTGAAAGAAACAGTTCTAGGGAGAATTTAGCCTTGGTTTAAATCTACGTAGAAGTCACCCCAACGTATTCAAATAGACGAATAGATAAAGGCGGATTTCATTGATATACTGCACATACAGTAGGACTATACTATAATATAGTATTATGTATATCTGTTTTGTTGTCTACAAATAAATACATTGGCGCATTGTACAAATTTCAATGAAACGTTGTCTAAATTCACTGTATCTACTGTAGGTTGTAGAAATACTAGTGCATGTAGTAGTGATTTCAAAATTAAATTCAAATTTTAAAATAGAGTATAGAAAAATTAAAAACCATAAAATCGCTTTCCCTGATTTCCGACAAAAAAGTAAATCGTCCCTGTCGATTTCTACACAGCGAAAAAGGACAATGTGTGAATGTAGTTGGCAGTATATTTTCCCAAAACAAAAAAATAGTCATATTTTTTACAAAAAAAATAATTGCAAATATAATAGTGTTAATCCTTATAGGACTCTCAGTTAATCACGCAAAGTGGTCGCAATAGACACTCAAAGCGGAAAATTGAAAGAATTTAGTTGAAAATGAGTACATGCTGGAAACTGAAAAAATCTCTCTGAAAGCTAACGCAGACACTCCACACTAGGATTAGGAGCTCTGTCACAATAAGGAAAAATGTAGTAGAAAATGCTATGCGCCGTTGTGGATCATTGTGCCTTTAATTCTTTTTGCTTTCCCATTGTTGAAAATTTCTCCATGCTTAAGCAGATCCTTAAAAGGAAAATAAAACAGTGATGAAAATTAGTTTTGAAAAAAGAGAGAAAATCACCCTAATACAAAAAAATCGACGAGAAGTGCTTATAGGTATATCAACTACTCTCGGTAATTAAGGCCAGACAAATTAAGTAACACGTGGAAACAAATAGAAGGTCAGATACCAAAGGAAAAATAAAGTGAGATATCACCCGAAAATATAGGTCGCACTCTGATCTTTCACGCACGCTAACGACAATTGAATAATTTATATTTATAAATACCTTTACTTTGACGACCTAGTAAGAGAAAGCGATGCCTCATCAAATGTGAAGATAAATGTGAAGAAGACGAATGTAATGGTGGTAAGCCGGAAAGAATAAAGGTTAGATTTATTGCTTGAAGGACAGTTTGTTGAAGAAGTACATATATTCGAATTCATTGGGTCCTACAAAACGGTGACGGGTGATTGCATTCCTGACATTAGGTGCAGCCTGGCGATGGCGAAACAGAAGTGTACACAGTTAGACACCATGTTGAAATATAAGAATGTACTGTAAGTCGAAGTCTTAAAGACACCCCATGGTGTGGTCTATTTTCCTCTATGGAGCTGAAAGTTCAATAATAAAGAAATCGGATCGATACAGGATTGAGGCTTTTGAAATGTGGTGCTGGAGACGACTTCTTGGAGTGTCCTGGAGAGAACACCGAACGAAGATACCATCCTGGAATAGATGCAGGTCAAGAGGCAGTTAATGGGAAAGGTCACAAAGCTGAAACTAGGATATTTTGGACATGTAGCCCGAGGAAGTGCTGGTGAGATGCCGCTGGTGGTAATGGAATGTGGTATTGTAGAAAGTGAAAGATACAGGGGTGTGCCAAGAATGCAATGGAATGATGACATCATTGAATGGAGCAGAGGACACACATACCAACAATGCAAGTAGATGGCACAAGATCGAATAAAATGGTGAGAAGTGTCTTACTCGTGGTCATCCTTCGTCGCCCAACGTCGAAGATGACGGCATCAATGAGGATGATGATGATGTATACTGAACAAACATTCAAGAATTTCACCCGGAATTCAAATCACTAAACTGGACTCGTTTCTACCCGTCTAAAATTCTATCCGAACCACTTTAGCGAAGAACAATTGAGAAATGAGAGCACACAAGCGGATATACATTATTCAGTTGTTGATGGAAGGAGGTGGCTATATACTGTACTTAACTGAACATTGGGAGTGCTCAAACGAACGAAGAAGGCAAACTGCATGAGACCTCGTAACAGTAATTTTGGCAAGAGAAGGATAGAATGAAATGATTTACACAAAATATCGGCAAATGAACCAGGTAAGTTTATAATACATAAATTTTCAGCAGAATGAGTAATGCAAGCCTGGAACATGAGCATTCATTTATCCAGGAAGGAACATTCCAGATGACTGCACCGATGGCTGGGATATTAGTTACTAATAATAGCAACCAACCAACCAACCCGGGTTGAGTAATCAAGTAACTAAGCCAACTCGAGGACACTTTCTATAGTATATTTGAGTAATGGCTGCTCCACGCGCCTTCACCTCAAGAGCAAATATTTATATACCTCGACCCTTATTCGTGAATGCATGATCCATTATGCAGAAAGCATTTCACAAACGTCATTATAGCTAAGGGGACAGAGAATACTAAACTCACAATAGGGAGACGAGCTGAAAAGCTAATTACTTAACGACGAGAGAATCACGCCTGCAGAGTCATTTTACAATGGAAATAACCACCAGACATTCCACACAACTTCGCGAAAGCTGTCACCAACATACTGTAGGTTTTCGCAGAAACACACCCAGAAATGAATCAACCGCGATTGTCGGAAACAGGAAACAGTTTTAGGCATCCTGGAAAAAGTGACTGAGCGAAGATGATACAGTAGGTGTTCGGTTTAGGAGGTGCTAGTCATTTTCCTGCTTGTCCTTTCACTGCACTTAACCGGTCTCTCTATCCTCACCAGAGAACAACATCTGTTGGTTTCAGATCGAAGGTTTGAAGAACCATTTATTTTCGCTTGTTGGGTGACCTCACCTTTTTCTGGCTTCAGCTATAATTGTCGGTTTTGACCTTTCTATACAGATGATGAGAGAATTCTTTCTAGAAAAAACTTATAAAAACACTATTGAACAGAACACGCCATGTGCTGTAGATAAAAGCAAATCCATTTCATGGGGACGAATAATAGTATAGAAAACAATCTATCAATATATCGATCAAAAACATTACTTACTTGTCGTAAAAATAACAGAAATGCTTATTCATAATAGAGACGGCTTTGTCAATCTCATCCTGAAACAAAAGCGAATACTCTTTTGATTAAAATAAAAGCAAACCAGCAGATAAATTCAGTCAATCTATGTATACTCATCTTCGCAACTACAGTATATAGTTTCGCAAACAATTTGCTTCGTCACACATTACAAGAGGAAATGCATTCGAACATTGTGAGCAATTGCAAATTTAAACAAACAGCAGAAATAATTTAAATTAGACGCGTCTGATGAATGTAACCAAAGAGAAATATCACTTGCAATAATTGTTCAAATCGAATGCTGTCACCATTTCCATGGAAGCATTTCAGATCGCATATCAATAACAGACTGTATAAAATGACGTAGAGAATTGGCAGACTTAAAAAGTGCATAAAGAGACCCTAAAAACGGAGCCTATAACTCCCATAGCATTTGTGTAATGGCGGGCAGCGCATTGCACGAATGTTTCATTGGGCGACGGTTTAAGACATTCATGCAGCGTCTAATTGTTGACGTACAGTGCCCTGTGCAATTAGGGTTTCGCTGTAGCGTTCGCGGGACGTTGTCGCGCAGTTGCTTTAAGGCGAGCAGTGCATTGTGCTGTTACTTCGTTTCGATATGCGCAGCGCGAGACTGGTATTCAACAGTTGTTTTTTCTATTCTTTGGCCTTTTTTATTCGCGATTTACAATGACTATGTCAACTTTATAACTTCAGCGTAATTTAATTTCCATTAGTTATAAAATTAATCGATTGTTTTTAAAAAATAATTTGAAAATAACTGGCACAGTACCTTGTTGTTTTTATTAATGATGGATTGTGCTGGAGTTCTGCAGTCTGTTTTATAACTATGTTATTTAGAAATATGGAAATCTGTTCGAATCAGTAATGGAAATTTGTAGATTCTGCGAATAATGTGTTACAACAAATCAAACAATAAATCAATAATGGGATATGCCATATGTCTGTGGTCAGTAGTGATTTCACTGCGCAGCAAGTGTGTTTCTCTATCTCCGCAAAAATTCATTAAGATCGCACGCATACCAAGAACAGGTATAAAAGTGAGGTATAGTTTTGGTAGTCTCATACACAGACAAACAGACAATTAATTTTGGGAACCCTCCATGTTATCACCTTCCAATAATATACTTTTATATAAAATGAAGCGCCGCTAATGGCCAATGCCGTGTTGAATGAGGAAGAAAATCTTTTTAAGCCAATGGCATTTTGGCATGAACATATACGGGAGATAGGGATTTTGGTGTTGAGACCGTTCTAAAGCGAATATAGTGCATATACTATAAACGCACGTGTCTATAGGGCCAAAGTGGAGTAAATTTCCATTCTGAGTTTTCAATTTTGCACACTATATAGTTTAGCGTGATGTAACAAATTGAATGTGATAATGATTTTGATCTTGTAAACTTTCCGCAAAAGTTCACTGGCAGTGGACATTAATTAAGACTACTCAAAGGGTAAAGTTAAAGGAAATTTACTGGTCAAATAATGCTAAACTAGCTTTTTAACTATACAGTGAATTTCCGCATTTTAACATGATATTCCGCGTATAATCTACGACAACTATACAGTCTATGTATATAACGAAGACCCCTGCTGTATGTGTAAGGCAGAACGGGTTGAAAGAGGTTGGGTAATGGTTTGCTTGATCGTAAATTTTCAACCTTCAAACACTTGGCAAGTCGCGAAAATGCTATTAAGCTTCGATGCATGCTGCATACTAAAATTTGGCTTTTTGGTGCTGCCCAAGAAGTTACTGTATATAGGATTCAATTTTTTTTATTAATTTAGATACAGTTAACCCCCAAATCAATCACAGTTACAAACGCACAAAGACAAACGAAAAGGTTCTCTTCCGAGAAGTGCACGAACCAATAATGTTGAAAAACAGCTGTTTTCATGAAATTTCAAAAGTATTACATTTCAATACGAGGACATCTTTTATTAGTTCAAGCTTAGTTCACTCGTTAATAAAAAATGTCTGAGACGGCCTTTTCTATGCTGAACTACAAGTTCCGAGCACTTTATGGGAAGAAACTGAAGCAGGTAATGATTCGCAGCATTCGGAAAACGAATTCGGAAAATTAAAAGGAGAACTAAACTTATGCCAAACTGGCAACCGGTTTAGACCGGCCGTTCCACAGTCATTATCAAGACGCAGATTTAAAAAATGCGTTTTCAAGTTCATTGTCAAGAAACATAATACAAAAACGCAACAATACAACTGTTAGGTGTTTATTTTTTCTGAAAGTGTTCCCCTGACAGTTGTATTGTAGTGTCTTTTATATTATTGTGATTCTTGTCAATTGACCTTGAAACCGCATTTTTTTAAATCGGTGGCTTGAAAATAACGGTGGAACGGTGTAAATCGGTTGTCAATACATATTTGGCATAGTATAGTGGTGGTCTGCGCTGCGCAGATCTTGTCAGTGTTGCAGTTGGGGATTTGAAATACGAGGAACAAACGTATTATTGGATAACTTATATTTTATGACCGCCTCTAATAGTGAACATCGGAGTTAAACTGACATGTCTCCGGAGCTAAAATGAATATTTTATGTCCGGGGGAGACTATTTTCATAAGTCTTAAAATAAAAAACAATAGAATCTTCTTTGACTTCAACGGTCACTAAATAAAACCGCTGAAGATCTTCTAGAAACTCGTCATCGTTAAGCAAATCTTCACCGAGTAACGCACTGCTCGCCATTTTTTGAAGAAATGCGACATACCAGAAAAGTCAAACAGTTAAAGCGTTTAATGTACGTAACAATTACATAATAGCTTATTATCGAACCACAATTCACTACGTCAAACTCAAACCTTATAAAGCCAACAATTCTTGGAATGGAATCCGAAATAAAAGCTTTTAAAATAGAACAACACAACCTACTAGGTTACTACGATTCACATCGCGACCTTGGACTTTTCCAATTTTCAACTTGACATTTCAATTCTTGGAATTGTCGGGGACGACTATATTTAGCTGTGATGTTCAAACAAAGTGAAATCGATCCTAGTTCACTATTAGAGGCGGTCTAAAATACTCTTATCTACTCGACCAGCTGAGCTAAAATCATTTTAGCACCGCTGTCTCGGAGAAAACTATTATAGTCAGCAAGGGTCGTGGAGAACAAGTTAAAAATAAATTCAATGTTCCACCGAACCATTCGTCGTTAGGTTTTTTTCTAATCTCACATGTACATGTTTCTTTACAATACGCGCTCGTGCATACATCTATAATAATATTGTCAGCGGTTGGTTGGTATGGGGATTTCAGAGGCTGTGGAGTTTCTTGGACGCGAGTTGATTTTGAGATTTCAACTTACTGTAGATTAAATGATATTGACTATTCATTCATTCAGTCTGCAATGCAATTATCTGATAAACAATATATTTGATAGAATTGTTTCCTAAAATCTTATTCATCATAATTCCCGGATAGTTTCGTTATCCTTTTGGTCAGTATCTATACTGTCATGTCAGAACTTCGATTATAACATAAATGTTTAGGTGTACAGTCCTTTACATTATAGCCGAATCAAATTATCATGTAATAGTAGGTACTTTAGTACTACATAAACAAAACGCACAAATAACTGCGCACGCACACACGGAACTAGATAGAACTCGTGCAATCACATTCCGAATTCTATAGTGTTTGTCACATGAGTAAAGTAGAGATTACATCATTTACGTATGCCAACGAGTCGTATACTGTGTGAATTTTATGCAGCGTCCTATAAATAGATCATAAGAAAAAGACCCATATACGTACAGGTGAACTGCGAAGCAGCAGGTGCTCTATTTCTTCTTCAGGGCCGAAACAAGCTACTGTTTGTAGCCTCTGCTCCCCAAGAACTTAACCAGTTTTCCCGTGTCTTGGAAGAACCCTCTTCTTTTCCTCTCTCGCTCCCACCTGGGACATTTCGCAATGAGGTGATCCGCACTTTCTTCTACCGCTTCATCACAGTTTACACAGAAGGGGCTGGCAACTTTACCTATCTTGTACAGATATAGTGCCTAAGGAGTGGACTCTTTCCTGTCCTGCGCTGATGGATGGTGATGTTGTCTTTTCTGCTCCCTTTGAACTCGGTTGTCTTTGACGGTGCTCTATGATCTTCGGAAAGGTAATGTATAAAATCATATAAATAAAACAATTTGCGACATAAATGACACATCCACGGAAAGTTTAAGACTGCTGACTAGGGAAATTAGAGTTCAGTTGTTCCAACACAGGCGAACTTTATCAGTTCGGGAAGTACTGACCTACATTTCTTCCAAATGTAATTGTGCAATTGAGTTTCTCCTAGCCAATCAACAACTATCAATCAAGCAGCCAGCATTATAACACTAAAACCCGTTCGGAATATAACTAAAGAAAAGTTATTAAAAGTACATATGCAGAAAAAGGGGTTCTTAGAAAGATCTCATTCGTACCGTAGAGTAATTTCCAACTTTACAACGAAAAAGTAAAAATGGTATGACGTTTGCAGAACAGATGCTGAAAGGCGGAGAAGATCAAGGAGAGAGTTAATGTCATCAGAGCGCTAACGGCTAGGGAGTGAGGAGGGACAAAGGAAACGAGCATATGGTATGCGACCGTTGTATGGGTGCCGTGGATAGCGATAGGATTAACATCGGAGGTTGAATCGGTTGATCGGTTCCAACCGAGCCAACCGAACGGCTCGGTTCAACCGTTTGGTTAACCGAGCAGTCTAAACCGAGCGGTTGACTGATTTTTTAAGAAATATAAAAAAACAAAAATAAACATAATATAAATTGACAGTAAGCAATGACACATAAAGGCCAGCGATCCTTTGGCTTGGTGGGGTAACAAGCAGCAGCAGGACAGCTACCCACACGTCTTAGCCGGGCTGCACGATGGGTTCTAGCCTGCCAGCCCAATATAGTGCTGCTGCAGAGCGGGTATTCAGCACCGCAGGGATGATTTACAACACCAAACGAGAAAACCTGGCCTCGAAAAACGCGAATGCCCAACTTTTCCTACATTAAAATAGAAAGTTTATCGGCCGTGTTTAAGAACACGTTTTTCAATCAGTTTGTTTTTAATTTGTTTTAAATAATAAAAAAATTGTTTTTAATTTCGAACATTGTGATCATTTTTCATATGCCAATTAATGTTATGCTTAAATTGTTACAAGTTTTTGATTCGCATTTTGGATAATAAAAATATAACCAAACGTTTATTTCTCCCTTGTTGATTGATTGTAAGTTAGGTACTGTATTTGTATTTCAGTTAACAATGTACTGTTTAATACTTTAGTGTTTTTGAGTGATGCAATGCAATAATATAAAATTCTATAGTTGCACTGGTTTAGAGTTCGCAGATGTAGGTTTTAGCAGTCAACCGTTCGGTTCTCTCGGTTTAACCGAGTGTGTTGCTCGGTTGATCAACCAAGCGAAGCTCCAAGCGATTCAGCCACTGCTGTCTTGCGAATGCTGTCCACAACAAGACGAGACCACGGAGCACCTTCTCTTCCACTACCCTCTACGATCACGAGCGATGCAAAAGCCTCTGAATACCACCACCTTACGAGGAAGATTAGATCGATCAATTACCCCCAAAAGTCGTCAAATTCCTGGAGAGGATCGGCTGGGTCCCATAAGGCCCGGCACATTAGGGGAGAGAGGGAGGGGGAGATGGAGGAGAGAGAGAGAGAATGCCACTCCTCGCCCACAACCTTTTCTATTTTGCTGAATACTCACTCATCTGCCAGATTTAGGTAACGGAAACATGAATACTACTCAAGCAAATCACTACAGATTTATTTCCATTATTCATTAATTATCTGTCATCACATAGTCCAGTTTTCCTCTTTCTCGGTATTCTATCAGAAAACATATCGCGCGTCAGTGATGTTAATTTTTCAGTTTTACGATGTTCTGCTTGTTCTTGTAATAATGATTTTGATAATTACAATAGTTTTCTGTGTTATTTTTCCTAATTTAATAACAGAATGTTTTTGACTTGGATTTAATGGATAGATATTTTGTACTAAATTCCCAATTGAAAACAAATTTTATAATTAATACGAAAAGGAAAAGAAAAATAGCGACCGGTTTTGCTTATACATTATAAGCATTTCCAAGCAATTTGTGAGCAAAAAGTGAAACTAACAGAATAATCGAACAATGAGTTAAACAAACCAACGCTAGGGTTACAAACATCAATTGTGCACACTGTGTACTAGGCGTGACAATTTCGATCTGGCAATTCGGGAGGCCATTCACATCAAGGGCTTCTCCAGCAAATAATAATTGTGCTTCTTACTTTCTGTCTGTTCAATTATTCTGTTAGTCTCCACTTTTCTGTGTGGACAATTGCAGACTTCTTTCTACAGTAATTGTATTGATCTTATTCCCATAAACACATGTTATCGAACATCAGTCGGCTTTTACCAGCATTCGGGGCGGGCTACCAAGTTGAACGCAGTTGTTTGTGGTTCGTTTGCATGCTTAACATAACACTGTTCTCCGATCGTCAAAGTTCCCAAATAACACTGCAAATTTCATGTTACGTTTTCAAATTAGCAGACGGCATGAACCACATCATTCTTGGGTGGGTGAGGAAACATTTCTGAAACTTGCGTGCTCGAAACAGATGTGTACTTTAGAGAAAGACATTTCCGAGCACGGATGGTGACAAATGAGTGGGAACGCGAACTAATCCTGGCGGCGGATAAACAGATGAGGAGCAATCTTTTTGGTTTCTCTCATAAATAACGATTAGGCGTAAACTGTTCAGGGTATACTAAAAAAATAGTTCGGGAATCGAAAGAATCGCAAGCTTATGTTTGGTTTACATAGAATGTAACTTCCCTTAAATATGATAAAAAACGAAATAGGAGCGGGATATCCTCGGAATGTGACAACATGGAGAGCTTCCCATAAATAATCGTCTTGTGTTCGCTATCTCCTCCTAGACTATCCAACGGAAAGAACTGAAATTTGGTGCACCCACATTTTGAATTGCGCGGCAGGCATGCATTGTGTATTTTTTTTTTTCATTCGTATAGGTGCCACAGGCTCCCTTTTAATTGTACGTTTTAGTCACTTTTGAAACTACCATACCTATACGTCACTTTTATACCTGTTTTTGATATGCGACGATCTTAATGAAATTTTGTGGAGATAAAGAACTATTTTCGTTGTTGTAGTAAAATCACCACTGACCACGGTCAGATTGCATTTCCCATTATTGATTTATTGATTGATTTGTTGTAACACATTATACACAATATCTCCATATTTCCTATTACTGATTCGAACAAAATTTGACGCATTTTTAAATCACTTAATCATAAAAAGACTGCAGAATTGCAAAACAATCAGTTATTCATAACAACAAAAAATTTATCATTTTAAAATTATTGAATATATTGTTTACCAGGGTATTTAATATACAAGCAAACTTTGAAATTGAATTACATTGAGTTTATAAAGTTGACATAGTGATTGTAATTCGCGACAAAATCCCAACAAATGGCTCCCAGACACGGGCGGCCAAGAGAATGAGAGCGCACCGAAACGAAGAACCCACACAACGCACTGCTCCTCTTAAAATCAACTGCGCGAACGCGACTGCGAAACCCTCTCACTGTGCGCTGCCTGTCATTAAACAAGCGCTATGGGAGCCACAGGTTCCGTTTTAGGGTCTTATAGATGTTTCTAAAGACTGCCAAATTATGACGTCATTTATACCTGTTAACTGGTGACATTCCGGGCTAGCGAACGCGTTTAATAGTTTGAGTGAGTAAGTTTGGCGATTGTGTTGGCTCTAATAAAAAGTGTATCCCTTCGAAACCTTACCCACTAAAACAATATTTGTATTTTTTGCGGTTTTTTATTCATAAATCTCCGTACTATAGTGAGACATAGATCATAAATATATACATTTCCATAAATCGGTGGGCTTTGTTGCAGTCAATTCAGTTGCTCCCCATTTTTGCAGGAAAGTAAAGCAGAATGTGAAATTTTGCTGTCTACCGCAGACGAACACATCCTATCAGGCTGTTCTGTGTCTGGGGCCTAACTGCGTAGTTAAGAGCTTCACTTTCACCCATTGTTGAGCGGTTATAAATTGACTAATTAACTCGCACGCTTAAATTAAAAGTTTAATCTGCGGAATATTTGTCGTCGCCCAAATCTACTGTTATCCAAAAAAAATAATTTGGCTAATTGATTTTAAATTCTGCTCCGGATAATAATTACAGTAGATGCATCCTCGCATCTCTATACAGATTCATCTTGGTGATTTTAGTTTCACTTTCGTTGTTGCAGAGTGGATGAGTAGTCGTCTGCCTGCTGAGTAGACGAGTGGGTTCGAGACCCGTCGTGAGTGAATTATCTATTTTCTCTTGAACCGCAATATTTCATCTGCTTTAATTCTAAAATTGACGCGATAATATTTATGTGTTAGATAATAGTATATTTTTATTGATTACTGTCTTAAGCTGTCATTTCTGATGAAGTTTCCACGTTCATTTTCTCAGGAATTTGAGATTAGTTTTAATGGAAACTTGGAAAAGCAGAGAGGAGAATTATGTTCAGCAATAGTTCCTTTGGACCAAATCGGGTCAACCCAAGGTGGGGCTTCCTTTTCTTCTTCTTCTTCTTCTTCTATGCCATGCTCATTGGAGGTTGGGCGACGACCGATGATGACTCTCGGACTTTTCTTCTCCACTCCTGGCGTTCTTGAGCCAGCTCCTTGTACTTATGGTAGGTTAGTCCAGTCCATTTTATGACATTGTCCTTCCACTGCATTCTAGGCGCCCCCTGCTATCTTCTTCCACTGCATTCTAGGCGCCCCCTGCTATCTTCTTCCACTGCATTCTAGGCGCCCCCTGCTATCTTCTTCCACTGCATTCTAGGCGCCCCCTGCTATCTTCTTCCACTG
>JAUYWV010104574.1:0-13116 GCA_032274565.1 Nematoplana nigrocapitula | reverse complement strand
TGTTGCCAAGCAGATTGAGCTCGGAGGTAGTCTTCCTGTTGCCAAGCAGATTGAGCTCGGAGGTAGTCTTCCTGTTGCCAAGCAGATTGAGCTCGGAGGTAGTCTTCCTGTTGTTGTTGTTGTTACCCGACCCCTTCCGGAGGATGGGGAGAGCAGCGCGCGGCCGCCCAGGCCCAGTAACCGGGCAACTCCCCACGGCAGTCTCCCTCTCTGAGGACTTCGTCGGTGAGAGAGGACCGAAACGCTTCTTTTGGTGATAAAGATGTTTCCGCAAACCTTTCCAGTGAATCGAAGTAGGAATAGGAGTAAACACCTTTAGTGGTAATCAGTCCGAAGGAAAGAAGAAGTTTGAGAGACTGGTACAGTTGCATGTTCCGAATGTTGCTAAATTCTTCCCCAACGAGTCTCTTCAGTTTGGGGAATCACTTCCAATGCCCAATGCTTCTTCTTCCCAAGTCCAGAGCTCCAAAGCGCGTGAATGTCGTAATGCTTTGGTTTGTGAAAGTAAATTGGGAACAGAGCGCGTCTGAGTTTCAGTTGGTCGTTGCACTCTTGGCATGCAGCGGCGCGATATTTTCCGTTTTGATGGTCATGCCTGATAACCTTTTTTTTCTATTGACTCGGTGTATCGAAGGGATGGTAGGAAATAGGGAATTCCTTGTCCGCTGTCAGCGTTTGTCCATGCAACAACTCTACAGCTAGTCAAATGATTTAAATAATTCGATTTCACCTACAGTATATGTAAACAGTAAAATTTGCGGAAGCAAATCCGAGGACAGATAATAATCAGAACTAGGCCGATGTTTCCGCCAGAGGAATGGAACATATTTCAGTGCATTGAGGATAGAATGACTTGGTTCGTACCTCCAACCATATTGGAGGATACCACGACCGACCTAACACCATCCTAGCTGTTTATAAACAAAGCAACCACAGTGAAAACAACAAAATGGAACACGATGTATGTAATAAATCATTTATCCAGTCGTGTAAATGGCAAGCCAGAATCTGAAAAAAGCGAAGCGAAAAAGAAAGAAACATTCGAAGCTTTTTTAGAAATATTCTGACGAAGAACTCTCAATTAGGTGAAATATTTGATTTTTTTAATTGATTCGTTAGAACTACTCATACAGACAACTTGTAATCAGAAATTTAAAAAACTCAAGATTGATCTATAGGTTCCTAATTAATGTTTGAAATAGCAGAGAATTAGAAAAGTTCCAATATTTATCAGTGTTTCGATAGTTCTAGTATTCGATATCCATAAATAGCAAATTATATTTTTAATATTTTCCAGATTATCGGACGTCCGACAGTTTTATATTCGATCATTTTAGATTCGGTATCAATAGTCAATTTCTCTTTGGCTTGTTTAGCCAACGAGGCCGATTATTATTTACCCACAATGAAAATAGTTAGACAATAGAAATAACACATTCATTACATTGTTACTTAATCAAACGGTTTGAAAGGAATCGAATGTCCATTCCCTGACACCTCCAAAACGACCATTTGAAATTTTTGCGGAAGGTATTACTCAAACGCTTTGATAGTATTCGTTTTTCAAATAAATTACACCAATATCCGTCTAAGGTGCGAACGTATTTTCACCTATCTTTATACAGCTTCTTAGAGCATTAGAGCATGTTTCAGCAGTACCCGGCACGGGGAACAAATGCAATAGTACTTTAAAATGTTGTTTAAATGAATCAGTGATAATACCAAAC
The DNA here is from genome assembly GCA_032274565.1 of Nematoplana nigrocapitula. NCBI lineage: Eukaryota > Metazoa > Platyhelminthes > Proseriata > Nematoplanidae > Nematoplana > Nematoplana nigrocapitula. Next base: position 11,389 of record JAUYWV010104574.1, on the reverse strand, counting down.
GCAACTTTTGAATTCTCAAAAGTGGCCTTGAGAATGGTGTCAGTTTTGGAGGTCAGGAGATGGACAGATGGAATTCTATTTGACACCATTCGGTTTCTCTCAAACTATTGATTAAGTAACACTGCTGCGATGAACGTTTATTTCCATCGTCTAACTATTTTTATTGACGGTATAGACATAGTTGACCGTCCTTGATCCTCAGTGAAGCATATGACAATGGCTGTGGTTTTTAATAGAAGTCGACAAAAAAATCGGTATATAATTATTTTTATTTTTTGCAAACTTCTGTCGATTTAATTATTATATATTTCTAGGAGAAGCTGCTGATAAATTAATCTCCAGGCAGCTCACATTTGGTCGAAGTAGTTTCTCGCCAATTGGTCAGTGACGGACGCCTCCCTCTGTACACGGAGAAGGAGGAGATGGGAATTCTCCACGAACACTCTTTCCATTGATCCGCCCCCACGTCCTGCCAGATCCACATAGCCAACTGACTTGCTTTAGCCTAGCAACGTAGAATGACTGACTCTGCCTTACTAGTTGGTTGGATGACACGCGCGGTTTCTTCAGCAACCAGAAGACAACAAACCTGAGTGAAATAGAGGTGGTAGGTAGGTGTGCGGTTGTCTCCTCGTGTCACTGTGGGTAATCAGAGCGGAGATGGAACTTCCTGTAAAAGAGTTTCTAATTGCTAAGTGTGCTGACAAGGTTTCACAAGGAATTTATCTGGTTTAGTACTGTAGATCAAACGCATCGCCATCAGTACAACTGGAGCACTGTTTATGCTTAAAATTAATGCAGCAGTGTAGAAATGTGCACATATTTCGCTCATCCTAGCAACCCGCTTGGGAAGAGGTTATGGGGGCAGAGACAAAGTCAACTATGCTGATGGGAGAGTTGATCACCCTTTCCGAACAAAGCGACTGAATTCGGCAACTATGCATAATCCAGTTTGTCATAGTCCTACATCAGGGGGACCACAAAAACAACAACAACAACAACAACAACAATGCATCTTTAGTCAGAAAATACTAGTTCGTAGTTTTTCGCTTTTAGACAAGACACACAGGTGCTGATGAATCCATAATAAGGCCGAAACATTGCTGGGCCCCTTCCTTCTGTGCTATTGGCTACAATCATAACACAATTTAGTAAACATTATTAACCAATTCTTATTTACAGTCTAATTTTGATTTTCTTACGATGTATTTTCTTTATTTGGTAATGTTCAAAGATATTTTTCAGAAATGGCATGTTCGTCAAGAGATCCACCAGCAGACCGATTTCAGGGTTATTGCCCCTCGTCAGTACTGGGTAGGATTGGAACCCGTACGTCGTCAGTGATCAGTAGTCGAAATACTTTACCACTAGGCCACGAGATCGCCTGTCGAACATGCTGCTTGTGCCAGTAGTAGAGGTTTAGTCCTCTCTGGCACAGTTTTAATGATAGAGATATTTTTGTGCATTTCTCGTTATCTTGGTTAGTTTCGGCGGTTGCACTAGAGTGTGGCTAGCGCAATTTTGCATTGGGCCTATGGACAGTTTCAGTTTCGATGTGGGGGGGAGGAGGTTCTGAAATTGTGTCGAAACCGAAACTGCTTGGAAAGATAGTCGTTTCACTGGACACGAAACCGAAACTATGGCACTCTGCTAAATTTATTTTTTCCCTCAACTTGAAAAAGATAGTTATTTTGCAAAAAGCGGGGTCGTGGCTTTGGAATAGTTAGTTGTGTTGCTCTGGTCAGAACTTGTTGAGATTAGTTTCGATTTTGTTGAACTGATTTTCTCAAGTGAATTAGTGTCGATTGTTGATTTCTTGATTTAGTTTCAGTTTCCATTTGGTATTGATTTTAGTGCTACTTCAGTATATGTGTGATGAAGATTTTGTTTGTCGAAATGAAGTTTAGCAGATTTGTTTCAGTTTCGATTTGGGACTACTTAAGTAGATATGTGTTGTTGTATGAATTTTATGCCCCCCTCCCCGACTTGTAAGTTAAATTTTGACCATGAAGGAAACATTTCCCGAGGTATGTGTCTATTGACAAAAATGTTCCGCTCACCAAGACAAAGAAAAACGTTTGTTGTAGGGGGGACAGAAAAATAAATAAAAAATTAACTAATTTTCAAACTTTGCCAACCGAAACTCCCCATAGGCCCAAGCAAAATTGCACTAGCCACCCCCCTAGGGCAACCGAAACTAACCAAAAATGCACAAAAATGTCTGCTTACTCCACCAGAGAGGACACAACCTATACTACTTGTGCCGTATATTATGGCTAATACCTTATTTGGAAGACCCAGAAACCAACCAATCAAGTCTGTAGATAGTGTTAAAGTTGCGCTACTTGAAGTAGAGTTAGAGAGCAGCCGGGTTCGACACTTCGGCTAGAGGAAACCCCTATTTCCGCGCGACTCAAGGGCTCCAATATCTACCGGTTCTTTCATTTTCTTAGTCCTGAATTCACGCTAATTGTGACAATGTTCCTCTTTCAGGTAGTGTTATATGACCAACAGGGAGGAGTTTTTGAATGTTTAGTTGCCCTTAGCAACTATTAAACATAATGTTGTTGGTATACATTCTACGAAATTTTTTTAATCTTTTCTAATTGATTAGTTGCTTTTGCATACATATTAAATATATTTATATATATATGTGTTAGAGTAATTTGACGTATCAATGTGTCTTACTGTTGTGCAGTATTAAAGGATCTGCACAGACCTCAATTACCTCAAGTACCAACACAACCGGAACCCTTTCTCAGTAAGTATACATCAGATGCAAATACTAATCCATTTAATGATTTAATCAGAACTGGTGGTGGTGTCGTGGTAATAGATTGCGAAAACCTCCCTCAGCACTCTTTATTGCCCTCCCTGCCATTCGTGGGCAGTTCTGGTTAGAATTTTGTTGACAGTTTTTGTTTGATTCCTCCTCACCTTCGTTCCAATTTCCTCTTCCCCTACCATCTTATTTGGCTCCTCATTTTGCACTGTTTCCTGTCCCGCCATTGCCCGGAAGCTCCTGTTTCACTCTAGTGCATCAATACCGTCAGTCCGTTTCTCTTACTGATGCACCATTTTTGGCTCTCCAATATTGCTAACTGCTTTTGGTTATTCTTCTAATGCATATTCATCGGGTTAAGTGCTGCTCCCAAGCTCACACGACTCTGCATGCAGCCTATAGTGCTTTGCATATATGTACATACATTAAAAAAGTTGACTAGCGATATTCATTGTAGAGTAAAGTTTGATTCAGTTGTTTGCCTATAAGCAATTCTAAAGCAGATGGACTGTATTAACTTATATGGAGGGAGTTTGTGGAAGTTTAACGCTCTCTGTTGCCATCAGTAAAAGAGAATTGAAAGTGAGAGAGAGCAGCGAACTCGGAAATAAAATAAGATGCATCAGAGCTTTTCTGAAAGTGAGAGAGAGAGAGACAGGCGGATATCACTTGACTACATTTTTTGCAATCTTTTAGGGCTACTTTTTGTTAGTCAGTTTGTGCGTCTTTTCTCTGGTCCTCTATGTCGATATTTTTCCATAACTTTTAAACTGTAATTCTCAAGGGTAAAACCATTTGTGAAGAATGACCCGGTAAATATAAACAAAACTACCGTAAAATGTTCGTTTTCCCCAAACAATATGCAGAACAAGAATTGTAACATTTTTTAATTTATATAAAAAATTAACAATTAAAATTGACAATCATCTATACATATGTTACATAGACTTTAAGAAAGCGTTCGATCGAGTCAACTGGAAAATTCTAATGGATACACTCAAACTTATCGGGATAGACTGGAAGGTTTGAAGACTTATCCAAGATCTATATATGAATCAAACTGCTACCATCAGGATAGAAAATGAAGAATCAGAATCAGCAGTGATTGGATAAGGAGTACGACAAGGATGTATGCTCTCCCCACTGTTGTTCTCAATATATACAGAGAGAATGATGATTGAAGCACTGGATCATATAGAAAAAGGAATAAAAGTAGGGTTTGAACTGATCAAAAATATCAGATTCGGAGATGATCAATCATTCACTGCAGATACAGAAAAGGGACTACAAACAATATTAGACAAGCTGAATAGTACAGCTGAAAAATACAATATGAAAATAAATATAAAGAAACCAAAAATAATGCGAATCTTGAAATCGGGAAATGATACTATGACCATAAAATTAGACAATAAAGAATTAGAACAAGTGAAAAGTTTCAAATACCTAGGTGCAATTATCACATCGGATGGTAGATGCCATGTCGAAATTAGAACAAGAATTGCTATGGCTAAGCAAGCCTTTACCAAACGAGAATTGCTCACCAAAGGGTAAACATAGAAACTAAGAAACAAATTGTCAAATCAATAATATGGAGTCTAGCCCTGTATGGATCAGAAACATGGACACTCCAAGAAAGTGATAAGAATAAGATTTAGGCATTCTAAATGTGGATATGGAGACGAATGCAGAAAATATCATGACAGGATCCGAAAACCAACGAAGAAGTGTTAGAAGAGATAAAAGAAAGACGTAATTTACTTCAGATAATATTGAAACGGAAGAAGAAGGGGATAGGTCACATCTTAAGAAAAGATAACTTAATGAAAACAATCATAGAAGGATGATTTCGTGGAAAACGTGGACGAGGAAAACCAAGAAAAGGCATGTTAGCAGAATTAAATACAGATTCATATAAAAATCTAAAACGAAAGGCAGAAGATCGAGTGGAGTGGAGAAAATGGATACCATAAAACGTGAACCTGCTTGACTAAGCAGTACACCCGATATATAGCTGCCCTATATCTATCAAAGTTCTAGTAAAGAACCTAGAAAACGTGTACTGGGATTGTTCCTCCTGTCTTGTAAAAACGCTCAAGTTGTTTCCGATGCTTCGTTAGAAAGATCTAGTCATTAGAATTAACCGGAAACAACTTCAATAGGCGAAGAAAGTCTTTTAATGACGTCGGCTGAGTAGTGTTATGAAATACGTTATGCACTTTTCTCAGATGATTGGCCATCCGAATAATCGATCAGTTGCTGTTAGGACACGGAGTCATTTCAGAAATACCTCACATTCGCTTAATGAACTATTAAGTGCACTATAGTTATAGATCGAGAGATAGGGTTGGTTTGTTGATGAGTTCACCCACAGTGACTGGGCTATAGCGTACTTACGATAACGTGGCGTTTACTCACAGGCCACTAGCGCTCCCTAAATTAACCGTTAAGTACTACAATGCTTCATCATTTATTGCCTAATTTATCTGCCGCAGACTGTCATACATTTGATACATTGGGGTAAATTCTGACTTTAAAGGTAGTCGAAGGCGCTCTATCTCTCGAATGTATTCGGTCCAGAAAATGAATGTCATCCAGTGTCTTAACGAAAGGTACAGCAATACTACGTGCCTCGCTGAGCGATAAGTGAAAAGATGGTAAATAGTTGCTTGGGTAGTGTTTCTTAACCTCTCTGATGTTCACTCGCAATCCAGTAGCGCTCCCTAAATTACACGCTAAGTACTACGATGCTTCATCATTTAATGCATAATTTATCTGCCGCAGACTGTCATACATTTGATATATTGAGGTGCAATCTGACTATAAAGGTAGTCGAGTGCGCTCTAGCTCTCTCGAATGTATTTGGCCCAGAAAATGAATGTCATCCGGGGTATTTTAACTGAACGAAAGGTAATCGATGTTGTATTACATTGTTACTCATTCTAACAAGTGAAAACACGTGTTCTTAAATTTATTACATGAAATATAATGTTACGCGCACGTGCGCACACACAAGTCTGGTCCAGCCACAGTCTAGGACACGGAGATCGGCTTCAAATCGGCCACGACCACTCGACTCCCGTTGCGTGTGCGTTTAGTGCTATAATGCACCATTAGGCGGGCGATCGGCGTCTGTGATAGAGCCTAATGGAGTCGACCTTGCATGGAGCTTGCTTCGAAGCACTGATACAGTCCGTTGGTCATGTACACAACACGGAGGACTTTATTGATTGCAACAATCATCCGAGGATAGCAGGCAGTCTGTTGCTCAAATCCATACATGGCGTAAAATCCTCGCTCCATCTTCCTCAGTGCGAGGATGGAAATGGGGATGGAGCAATAGAGGATGCGCTTTGATGATCGAGCGGCATGATATTACTGTACTCTTTCTTTAAAAGAAAGGATGAGCCTTTCTCGTTCTTCACAATGACGGGGAGTTCCCCTTCCAGAGTCATTAGGGCAGGGATTTTTAGGTAAAGTTATAACGCGGGTAGATATGAGGTTTTTTTGTTTACCCGGGTCCTTCCAGAGGATGGGAGTTGACCACAGTTTTTACACTCAGTCACTGGATCACGACTCTTGCGAGCCACATGGAGTTGCCAGCCATTTCGCTATTTCAACCTGAGGGCACCACGTGGAGGCGGCTGGCTTTACCCTCGGCCAGACAGTACTTTAGTGGAGGGACCATTCAACCACACCAATGATATTTTTAGTGCTTTTCACGCACCAAACCACGGCCACTGTCAGGGTAGCGGTGCTGAAATTTATTCAGAAATACAACCAGGATTTGAACCCTGGATGTCTGGCTTCGCAGTCAGCGTCGCTAACCACTCGGCTACCCACCGTTCGCGGGCGTACTGGGGCATGCAATTTTTGATTGCTGTTGACCTCTAAGTTTACCGCAGGGCATAATCGTAACCAGAGGTGAAGTAAGGCCGCAATTGTGTAAGAATTTCCCGAGAGCACTTATCGCCTGCTTAACAAACTCATCCACTGAGTCGTTAGGAAGCGGTCGGCATACAATGGGTGAGGTCATCTTTAGATTTAAAACTTTTGAAAAGTTTTAAAACCAGGCCTCTAAAACTTTTGGTAATTTTAAAACTTATTTAAGAAAGTTTTAAAACTTCACAAAATTTTAAACTGCTGTAAGTTTTAAAACTGTGTTAGAATAAAAAGATGGCTGCCAAACGATACAACTGGAATATAGAAAACCAATTAAAAACTTGTGGATGTTTAATTGAGGACTATGAAAACTTTAAAAAATATAAAATTAACCAAGTTAATAAGTTTTACTAAAAGATGGCACAAAATTTGAATTTAGATGGAGCAGATGGTGGGACAAAAATCTCATCTGGCTGAGATTTCCCGGACTTTAAAAGAACTGAAGGAAGGCTACTTTTTAAAGAAGCAGATAGAGATCGAGATGCCTGATTCTTCTTGAGATTTCCTGTTTGAAGCTTAGCTTTATATGTTATTGTCTAACCATATTTTATTATTGTTTGCAATTATATTGCCTACTTTTAAAGGAGCAGATAGAGATATTACATGCCTGATTCTTTATGAGATTTCCTGTTTGAAGCAACTTTATATGTTATTGTCTATGTTTTATTATTGTTTGTAATTATCTAATAAACCTCTTTTAGATGAGCTTTCTGTTATGTACTGTTCAGTATTGAAATTTTAAAGCAAAATACAGGTTTGTATTTAAAGTATGTATGTATGTAATATACGTAAATAATAATCAACAACAGTATACATATATAGTATTAAAATAATTTATACAGAACAAAAAAGTAAATACATGTAATGAGTGTAAGTATACAGTATACAGTGTAGGCCTATAACATATTAATAAGTTGTTCATTATTAGTCTGTCACACAGTATCAAAAATCATAGATAATTGGTAAATGAGTGAAAATGTCTCGTTTTATCTAGTACAATTTTATTATAAAAATGGGCGCCCTGAGTGAGATTTTCTCGTTTTATCTAGTACAACTTTTTATAGAAATTTGCGAACTGTCTTGTTTTATCTATACAGTAGTATAACTTATTTTCGAAATAGTTGCCCAGAGTGAAATTGTTTTGTTTTATCTAGTACAACTTTATTATCGAAATAGGTGCATTGAGTCAAATTGTCTTGTGTTGTCTAGTACAACTTCATTATAGAAATAGGTGCCCTTGGAGAAATTTTCTCGTTTTATCTATAGTACAACTTTTTTATAGAAATAGGAGTCGTGAGTGAAATTACCCCGTTGTAACTAGTACAACTTCATTATAGAAATAGGCACCTTGAGTGAAATTACCCCGTTTTATCTACTATAACTTCATTATAAAAATAGGCGCCTTGAGTAAAATTTTCTCGTTTTATCTAGTACAACTTTTTTATAGAAATAGGCGCCCTGTCTGAAACTGTATTGTTTTATCTATACAGTAGTATAACTTATTTTCAAAATAGGCGCCTAGAGTGGAATTGTCTTGTTTTATCTAGTACAACTTTATTATCCTAATAGGAGCCCAGAGTGAAATTGTCGTGTTTTATACAGTACAACTTTGTTATCTAAATAGGCGCCATGAGTGAAACTGTATTGTTTTATATATATAGTAGTACTAGCAGAGGGTACCCTTTTTGCTGGGCAATAGAATAGTTCGGTCCCACATTTTTGGGGTGCCCTGCAACTTTTGTTTTATGAAATTTTCTGTGTGAGGCTTCCTACTGCCCGCAACGGCCATACAAAAGTATCATTCCTATATTATTACTGTAGCGTCAAGGATTGACTTTTTCTAGAGTAGGTTGCCCTCTCGCCAATGGCCGGTTTTTGTTAAAAAAAATTGTCGACCAATGGACTGTAGCTGTTTGCCTACTTTTAGTGCGTAGAACTGTAGTAACCTGTTCGGTTATAACTTCGAGGACGATCTACTCCCGCCGTTTACCTGCGCTTCATAGGAAGATATTCACTATGTATTTCTGTTCCCGGGTCATTTCAGCCGTTTTGAAGAGAATTGGCCAGGCCTCGTAGCTTGAGCGGCCGAAAGTGATGATTTGCAACCTAGGGTGACCTCGGAGGTCGGATCTGACCTAGACTGATCCCCCATTTTCGGGGGTGCCCTGCAACTTTTGCTTTATGACATTTTTGTGGCAGGTTTCCTTCAACCCGAAACGACCATTTCACACCGTTTTTAGCCTCCTTGACCTCGACCCCGACCTCGGAAGTCGACCTCAACCCCCTATGTTACACACATGGCTGACAGGGTCACCCATGCAAAGTTTCGGGTCGTTGGCACCTGCGGTCCGGCCGCCTTCTGCCCGAAATGGCCATTTCATACCGTTTTTAGCCTCATTGACCTCTACCCTGACCCCTTGACCTTGACCCCGACCTCGGAGGTCGACCTTGCCCACCCTATATTACCCGCAGGGTTGAGGGGGTCACTCATGCAAAATTTGGGGTCATTCGCACCAACGGTCTGGCCGCTCACCCGGAACACACATACAGACAGACAGACAACTTGACAAATATATATGAGAAGATTTGACACGAAAATAAACCGATAATATAATAAATCAAATGTAACTTATTTATATTATAATTACTAATTAACGTCAGCGCTCTGTGCATTAACCTCAATATCAGTGAGGACTTTCAGGTTGTTATAAGTGGAGGGATGCTTTAGAATAGGTATTTCTCCTTCTATGTTTACTTGAAAGGCAACAAACCAGATTTGAGAGAGCATTCAATTATATTTTACATTCAGATATAATGAGGGTATAAAATGTTGCTAAATGCAATTCTAAAATGGCGCTTTCATGGCACCTTGAACGCGAATAAATTAATCGAGTAGAGTTTGATACACATACGATATTACACACAAAGCAAAATATTAGCAATGACAATAACCAATTCCATTTATATATGTATATATGGAGGACAGACACCTGAGAAAATACTGTAGCTGCATAATGACAATAGATAAGATTTGTAAAAATCTAATTAAATATATTTTAACTGACAGTCAATACCTGTTTGAAATTTATATATTCAATTTAAAATTGAACACATCCTTTCCCATTTTTATATTACTTACTGGTCAGCGTGCACTTAAAAACATCGAAGAATAGTTATAAATGTAAGCATAAAAGGAGTACTATAGGATAGAAGTCTAAGACTATCCGATAAGTGTTCTGAATGGAGTGACTGTTATAGTCAGCCCATCATTTGGAATTTTTTGCTCTGAGGTCGTCCACTGAGGATGATGTCATAAGGTCTCGAAATTCTAAAACAATAATGTACAGTATTTATATTTGTTGTGGAAGAGTAATGTAAATGGAATGACGTATCGTGACCTGTTAAATATACTCGTAGTATAAGTTTAATAAAAATAGTTGAATCAATAAAATGATACTTTACAGAAATAGAAGTTAAATTTTAAATGAAATTATTTGATACCCATTTAATGATGGCTAATTAATTTCACGTCAGTAAAATAATTATTTACTAATTTTTTTGTACTCATCAATAATAAAGAAAGTCAATCATAGTTCGAAAAGTGCGAACCAGGAGAAATTATATTTTCAATTTTTCTACGTACTATGCGGCACTGAAGTTCAAAATCTAGCATATAATTGGTGTTGTAAAACAAAGCCAATACATAGGAAAACCCTAAGAATTTGTCAATTCAATATATCAAACAGAGAAATAACTTTAATGAATGAAAGCAGAACAACGTCTATTTTTTAAAGTGGTGCTATCAAAATTATTAAATTATACGACGATATATTAAAGCGCTATACTTTGTGAGTCAAAAGTTACGCTTGGTAATATGCTCTAATTAATTAATTACACTGGTATATAAAAGAAAAAACATTGACTGATGTTTTTATGAAAGTACCTGGCCTTGACTAATTTTAAGGTCCTGAATTCAAATACGAAAGTCATTTTTTTCTAACGGGTCCGAATTCTTTTATTTATTAGGCCAAACAAGGTATAGAATACATGCATTTCTATATACTAAAAAATGTGATGTGAAATTCGTCTTTATCATCGTAAATTAGTAATTACACTAGTTCAAAATCAATTTAGAAAGGATTTTGTCTTGTACTTCCTGCTGTGGTCTGAAGTGCTGAAGACTCTAGAAGTAGTCTGCCACCATAGTGATGTCCCACCAGCCTTGGTAGCGCCGCTCCATCTCGCAGAGATCCTGGTGTAATCGCTCTCTTTGTTCTTCACTCAGGGCGCTGAGGTTCTCCGGAAAGTAGTCCAGGTAGGAGTGCAAGAAGTGCATTTGATGCTCATCCTGGCTCCCAGTTGCCTGAAGTAGTTTTCAGCTTTGTGGTTGCCGAGAAATTGCTAAACGACATACATTCCTGACCCTGCACCATGCTGCTTTCTCCTGTTCGGTGAGGTGTTGGATGAAGCTCTGGTCACGCAGCAGCTCGCGAATTTGCGAACCTACGAAGATTCCGGCATGCAGCTTGACTTCAGATAGAGCCGGAAATTTCTGGCCTAGGAACTGCATCCCTTCTTCAGATAGCGCCTTCATGAGGTTCTTCATTAGTCCTAGCTTTCTGTACAATGGTGGCAATAAAACCTTGTCCCGGTTCACAAGTGGTT
>JAUYWV010104563.1:0-13116 GCA_032274565.1 Nematoplana nigrocapitula | reverse complement strand
ACATGATAGATATGAATATGACATGAATATAACGAACATGAACAACATAATAAGAGCATGGAAATGAGTATTGTCTAAATATCGAGCTCGCTTCATCTGCCTAAATTCGAGCTTATTTCGAACTACGAATTTGAATTATATACCACCATAATTATTAATTGCCGGAACTTCCCATAAATGCGCCATAATTAATATAATATAGTAGACGCACCGAAAGAAAATGGAATGCGCACCCAACTTGGTCTGCACAGCGAACTGCGGGACGTCGACAGAGAAAATCCCAGATAAAACAGGAACGAGGATATACCGCATCTACGTTAACGAGGGGAACGAAGAGATGGAATAGGAAATTAAAAAGAGTATAGTTGGACAGAAAAGTAGCAATTAACCGCGCCTCGGATAAACCTCATCCATCGGCTACAGTAATACCACTGCTCAAAATAAGCAAAACACTTATGCCATTCTTTAGCTCAAATTAGAATAGTTCATTACATATTTACATTATAACTTAACATGTATCCCACTTATATTGCCAATACTCAATATTTTGGCGAACATCTTCATCTCTTAACATCAATTACTCATATTTTATGATGAGGATTTTTAATTTAAATTTCTTACAACTTTAGATTAATGTTTGTCCTCTATAATGTTTCTAGTTTAATTTGCTTTATACTACTTAAATTAAAATAGTAGTAGTACAGAAGAACAATATTCTTCTTTTTATATGATGGTGATAAACACGGAAATTTCAGCCCAAATTATAATAAATTATGAGTATATTTACGTTATAGACAATAGCTTTTATAAGATTAACATCGGTAGTTGAATTATTGAGAAATTTCTGGAAATCCAAAGTTACAGAACTCGATTTATGCGAAGCAGAATCTACTTCGATAAAATGCATCAAATATCGAGGCAGACAAATCTGCTTAATATCGACCATTATTGGTGTATGAATTGTGTGGATACTGAACAATGAGATCATTAAATAAATATATAAGTCCACAATATATAACAAATACATTCCAGAAAATAATATTTTTTCACTTTTGAAAAAATCTGCTTTATTCTCCCTTGTCTGCCTAAAGTCGAGATGATTCGAACTATCCTTTACCACTGGGTGGAGACCACCCTGAGTGGTGTTGCGAATGAACAAGGCTTCGGGACATCTTTGTTTAGGCTTGAGCATTTGTACGGTGTTTTGTGAAAGCAGGACCTTTGGGTTAAATTGTGCCCCCCACCCTCTTGCTGTACAATGTTTGGATATTGCTTAGGTGAGGGCTGGTGTACACCTCTGTTGCATGTTAATCACACAGCCGCATCGATCTGGGTAAAATTAGACAGTTTATTAGCATCCCTTCTGAGACACCTTACAATATGTGTACAGGTTAGATGAATCTGCCGGCACGTCATCTCAGAGAAATCCATGTCGGTTGACTTGTATTAGAGGAAGCTCAGGATCTTCACTGACAGCTGATAATAACGCCGTCATTCCCACCTAATTGGAAGTCGTAACATTCTTTTGATTTCGGCTTGCATATGCTGACGTGCTAATAATGACGTGTTGCTGTGTTGTTCTAAATTTGGTTATTTTGTTTATGCTCTCAGCTGTTATTACTATTCATATATGCTTGTTGCTGTTATTACTGTTCATATCTGCCTGTGTTCTTGTGCTTGCGTTTGATTGGTTATTCATGCAATTGTGCTTGCTATTTCTGCCTTACATTGTCAATTCTGTCTATTCAATTTATTAGACAAAAGACCAATTGATAAAATACCAGAGAGATTCGACTGCGAACCGAATTCTTCGAATGCATGGTGACATTGGAGTACTACGTAGTACGTAGTATACTTTTGATAACTTTCTTTATTCATGCCGCGATAGGGAGCTCAACAAACTGAATACCTTGATCAACTTCGTTTCTCCGCAAGTATTTGAGTGCATCTGCTACCATGTTACTGACGACGACGCTATCAATATAGACTAAGAGAGATATATTTACGACCGAAGAACGAAATTCATTCCCATCATATCCTCGCTACCAGGATGCAACACGAGGACAAAACATAGACGCTTACATCCAGTCCCTTTGGATGCTGGCGTGAGATTGTAACTTTAAAGCTGTTACTGCGGAAATACATAGAGATGCGTCCGTTCTGGATGATTTCATATCTGGTTTATCATCGCACACTATTTGTCAGCGTCTTCTGGAAATCAAAACATGTACAGCTGGCAATCGAGCATGGACGGACCCTAGAGCAGGCCCAGCGCAACTACAAAGAGTACACTTCCTTTGCAAATGCCACCAGTTCTGCCGTCGACTCCGTGCCTAGCCGACCTAGTATTGCCTGCTATTAGGAAGATCGCACAACGGCCACTACACCTCGGCTCGCCCCTGCGACTCAGAAGTGCTAATTTTGCGGCATACCTAGACACTCACGAACCTCGTGCCCTGCCAAAGATGCCATACGCAAAAACTGCGGTAAACCGGGGCACTTTGCTAGAATGTATCGCTCCCAAAAACTACAAACTAACTGCGGCTATAGCCACCATTGCGTACGTGCCAGGGGAGACCAAAAAAGCACTTATCCGTGCTATTCTCAATTGAAGGATATTTCACTAACGCCGCTCATCGACAGCGTCGTCAATTCCGCTAGTAATAACAACAACAACTGCGGAAGCCACGAAAGTTATATTTAAGAAGGAAAAGCGTCATTCTTGAAACTCCATACACTTCCTACCGCATGACGCAACGTATACATGGCTTGCGCTGCTGTGATCGTCTCTACAACTAATAAGGTATCCATCTACCTGAAAATACAAGAACACTGAAGAAGACTCCTATCTTTTCTACGTAGATTGTATTAAAGATGACAACGGTGAATATGTAATACAACAACGATACATGGTTACAACAAACAGAGAGTAAATAGTCTAAATAGACAACATGGTTACAACAAACAGTGAGTAAATAGTCTAAATATCAAACAGTCCTACATCCCCCCCCCCCATGTTGTAACATGACTGTCACATCCAGGTACCGGTCTCAGGCTGATACCACCGGGGCCGGTTGGTCGCCCGCCGGGGGTGGGTGGAAGATGTAGGGGTGGCTGCCGTGGTCAATGGTATGGGAATTTGAGGCGTTGTGCGTGGAGCGGACGAACACTGCGGTGAGGCCATCTGGGGCGACGGGGCTACCTCTGAGATTGACCGCGTAGGCGCCAGGGGTATGGTGTCCGCAGCGATTGCCGACAAAGGCGTCGTTACTGAGGCCGGTGTCGTTGTCTGGCGATGCTGGGTTTTGGTGGTAAAACAGCCTCCGCCAATGGATCTGGTAATGCCATCGACATCGGGTCGGCGATCGGTGTCGGAGGGGGGCCGGTCCTGCGTCTACGGGCTGGTGCCGAATCATATTGTCCGTTTGCAGTTGTGGGAGAGGTAGGTTTCCCCCAGAACGATCATGATCAATGGTGGTGTGAATTTGCGTAGAAAGCGTCTATTTCGCATGGTCAAACGCCCCGAACCGTATAGTTTAACCCAATACTGGTCGTGGTCCCATAGCTCAACGACTGTACCACTTCGTGGGATGAGGCACCTGCTGGTTCTGCAAGAATACACGATCACCCAGCGACAGTGGCAGAAGCAGTCTGGCGTGAGCATTCAGACTCTTAAGCGACCGCGACATCCGAGATTTCATGGCATCTTCTTTGAGCGTCCATGCTTCGCGCCCGGGGACTCGTACCGACGGGTTGGTTTCACGACAACGGGTGAATCTCTAGTGGGTCACACATC
Source organism: Nematoplana nigrocapitula (assembly GCA_032274565.1). Taxonomy (NCBI): domain Eukaryota; kingdom Metazoa; phylum Platyhelminthes; order Proseriata; family Nematoplanidae; genus Nematoplana; species Nematoplana nigrocapitula. Next base: position 9,320 of record JAUYWV010104563.1, on the reverse strand, counting down.
TAACGCCGACGAAGTCTATGTCTCACGTGCAGCTTTCAAGCATAAAGTCGCTGAAGCAATCACCGGTGGTCCCTGTACATCCAGTACACAGTTGACTGTTGAACGATCATCCACAAGCACCTCCTTCAATGGACCTCCTGCCAAAAGAATGAAGATCCTTGCTGACGCAAATACCAATCAGGTTGTTTTTACTTTCGAGTAAACTCTAGACTTTTTCTCCAGTTACACGATTTTCTCTTGTTACACGATTTTCTCCTGTTACACGATTTTCTCCTGTTACATGATTTTCTCCTACTATAAATGCTATAAAATATTGTGTTATTCGTTATTCTACTGATGCTAGCATACTGGCAATTAGTAAGAAAACAACTGTTAGTGGGTGGATAAATGTCAATATACGATTGGTGTGTCAATGTATGGGTATACAAATGGTGTGTAGAATTCACTAGCGCTAGCAATCCTCTGTCGATCTCTTCGTCACAGTTGCCTGTGTTGTGCAATGAGTGCTCCAAGAAAGTTGAACTTGTTTATTTTTTGACTGGCTGTCCATCTATTAATATATTGCCATATATATTGACACACCAATCGTATATTGACATTTACCGTCCTAAATAACCGTGGATCGATACCATCATAGTTATACTGGTGAAATATTTAAATATTTAAACAAGAGAGTTGTAATATTATCGCGTGAGTGTTTGTGAAGACTGTTTATTTCATATATGTGGCAAAGCTGTATCTGATGCTTTTGATTTGTTTAAATATGCTATCATTTTACCAGATGGATCGATCTACGGTAATACGGTTGGTTATACAGCTGGTATGTGTAATGCATTAGCACCGAGATCGATCCTTTCGTTTTCTTGTTTGATGTTGTTTAACATGTATTGAATATCTTCAGTTTTCTCAGCAATACCGGTTGTGTCATCTGCATATCTAAATTCCTTTATGGTATCGCCGCCAATGGACAGTCCGCCTAGTTTTGTGTCTCCTATAGGGCCCATCTCACTATGTGATCTTCAGAGCGGTTGAAAAGATATGGTGACATAACACACCCTTGGCGCACTCCTTTTTCTATCTTGAAAGGGCTGGAGATTCAACCTTCAGTCCGTACTAACTGCCATTTGAGAGTCATATGAGGATTTCATATGATAACCAAATAGGCAATATTATATAATGTTTCCACAGGTGCTCTTTGGCCACCATTAGCGCTGTGATGATAACACTCTTGAAAATACACGAGGCTTCGGGATATCATGGTTATGTTTGGGCATACATGTGGTGTTCCTTGAGAGTTAGGCCTCTAGATTAAATTGCGATCACCCTTCCTAGACTGATATGGCTGTAGAAAGCATGGGTATCGTTTAGGTTAGGACTGATATCCATGTTCATGGTTCATGGACCAGGACTCACAACCATAGGATGCTATGCCAAAAGATGTTGCTTGAAGAAGCCAAATCTTTAGGCTTGTGCATATGCCTCTGCTTTGCCAGATGGTACTCATTTTCTGTGTGGCAGATCGTGCCATGGCCATCTCTTAGAAGAGAAATTTTAAAAAAGCTATTTCGTGCAAAAATTAGAACACTACCGTGCCGGAAATTAAGCATTAACGTTATTAGCAAACGTCTGCGGAATGCTATACAACATAAAATTTAATTTTAGATAGAAACACTCTTTTCCTAATCCCTTCCGACTTTTGGTCTCATTGAACACTCGTGCCGCTGCAACCTTTAAAGGAAAACGGATGTTAATTAGAGAAAATGACTCGCAAAGGTTTCATTTGATCTGGAAATCGGTTGCTTTTTCATTGCACTGTATAGTATGACACTAGTTGCTTTCCTCATTACGTTTATAGAACATTCTGGTAGCGCTTCTCAACTTCATCTTACTTACCCTTTCTCGATTCCCTCTCTCTCTTCTCTATTCGCTCTCTCTCTCTCACACATACACACTCATTTCTCTCTCTCTCTTTCTCCTAGCTTTATTTCCTATCTCTCTTTTCTCTCTTGCTCACTCTCTTGCCCACACACTCACTCACTTACTCATTTCTCTCTTTCCTCTCTCTCCTTTCTATCTTCCCCTCTCTCTCTTTCTCTTTCACTTATATATTTCGCTCTCACCCTTTCTCTCTCTCTCTCTCTCTTTCACACACACACTCACTTCTTTCTATTTCCCCTTTCTGTCCTCTCTCTGCTATTCCCTCCTCTCTTTCTTTCCCCCTCTCTCCTTTCTATCTCCCTCTCTCCTTTCTATCTTTTCTCTCTCTCTCCTTTCACTCTCTCTCCCCTCTCTCTTTTATTTTTTCTCTTTCCTCTTTATCTCCTCTTTATCTTTCTCTCTCCCCCCTCTCTCTCTCTCTCAGAAGCTGATTGCCTTTTCCCGCATCGTACGGACCCTCATTCGCCGCACTGTCATCAGTCCAAACTTCATGACTCCACTCCCATAGGGCTAGCTTTTGGGATCGCTATTTATGTCTGAACAAGAAGAACTCTTCGACTGCATTCTGGTTGGATGCAGCAGCGTTGCTAACCTTTGTGTTGAATTGGACAGATGCTCATTTAATTCCAGTCTTTTGTTAACGGAAAGTCTTTATGTACACCAGAAACAGCAATCTTGGAAAATAGTTTGAAGAAGAAGAAAACCAAAAGATAAAAACTGTAAAACATACATCAAATATTGTGATGAGTTGATGGAAAACCAGTTTCAACAATGTTATAGCCAATATAGCTAGCTAACATTTCTACTAATTTAACGTTAATAAATATTCTCCCTTGACGCGTGCAATTGTCATTTGAAACCCTGTCTATTTTGCCAGAGACGGTGGTACGAATGGTGGTTAATGACATTGTGGAGCATAATTATTGCGATTTTGTAAATCCAATTTCCTGAACCGCAGTCTAAAAACCACACGCGGGCATTGTAGAGCATTGATTAACCTTGATATTAAGGTAATTATCCGGTTTAGAAATTGTAGGTTTTCAGCAGCTAGGCAACTTTCCTTCCTCAATATTGATTGGACGTGTTGATGCATTTACGAATAGGGAAAATATATAGAAGAACCAAGCTTTTACCAAACATGTAACGACAGCAAAAACATACACAAAATCAATAAAACTGTTATGAGAACATGCACTTTTAGAAAAAAGGACGCACGTTATTAGTTAAAGAAACATTGAGAGATGGTCTCAGCACGCTTATCTGCACCGTCTCATGGATTGCCATCTCCAAGCCATATCACATGGTGAGTGGAGGATAAACCTGAACTGGTGCTCATTCCTCGAGAGCATTCCGTACAGTCTAGGAGATGCGTGTAGACTGCACCCGGGCCTCTTCTGTGCTTCTTGATGCGTTAGGCCAAATTTCGCTTGGTGCATCCAAAATAGGACACATGAAGAGTCACCTCAAAAGTAAAAGAATAATTGACATTTTACCTTAATGACATAAAAGTCCGATCCTTGATGGTTTCTTGTCGAATCACTTTGTACACGCATTTTTTTAATTTCCAGACTATTATCTATAATATTAAGCAAGCTATGTGATTCTTGGGTAGGTCGCGTACCCTTAGAACACGTCGTCTGATTGGTCAGTTTTCTGACAGAGAGAGAGCGAGAGCGCGAGCTTATAATTTAATGTTAATTTAAAATTCATATTTTATTTAGCCCTGCCCTTTCATACAGTTAATCAGAATTAATTAATTATAATTTGAATTCTTGAATATACATACATAAAAATTAACTTTATTTAGACGCTTTTGTATTTTGGAAAATTGTTAACATCACGCTTCAGAGGGGTAAATATTGGTGAAGTGAATGGAATCAGAGCAGTTTAGAAGAATACAATAGGGAATGTACGAAACATACTATATATACACAGTGTATTGGAAAGGTCGCTCCGCAGTATTAAAAACGAAAACAATCAATGCTAAACTACATAATCGCAGTTAAAGGGGTGAAAGAGACATACTGACGAGGGATTAACATAATTAACTACATAGCAACTATAGGCTGTATCATAAGAAAAAGATCGATTGTCCAAGGTTTTCTAGATACAGAAATCATTAATCTAATTGTTCATCGATTTTTTCACATAGTTTCCTGCAGTTTAAATTCTGTATTTTCTCATGTGGTTCATGGATTTTTTCAGGTCTTCTTGTATTCCTTGTTAGCTGAAATTTGGCAGTTCTGCATCGAGGAGAGCTCCGATGTCTTCTGTTGAACTAAATTCACTTTAACCAATGCCCTTTTGAAGTTAAAACTAAGTCAATTTCCTTCACGAAATTCACCAACAGAGCGTTCGTATGCTTACAGCACTGATAGAATGATCTGGCCAAGATGTACTTACTTACAATATTATGGACTTTCTTTGTACACTCCATGCCTTCACCGCTAAGTTTATGTATACAGATTATAATTGATTGCAGCTTTCTTGGACAATTCTGGCATTTAAACAAACTGATTCAATCTATTTTCATTTGATCGGATCATAAATATATAAATGTATGACTATATACAGTAGTTATAGTGTTAAAAATTATCGCTTAAGTGCATTTATAGAATTTAAAACGATAGGTTTTTGCCATAAAACTGTAGTTATGATGACAGATATTTTTAGAATAGTAAACATGAAGGTGATATTAGCACATATAGTTTAGGGCATATGTAGAATTGTAGGCAACGTTTAGAAGAACCAATCTCCTATGTAATAGCAAAATAATCTATATATCATCATCATAATTAGTCCGCAAATCGCAAATCGCGCTGCGGTGGTCATCACGATTTCACGCCATCGTTTGCGGTCTTCGGCCAGTCTTGAAGCTGCTGCTAATTTCCCACCGATGAATCGTAGAACATCGTCTATCCATGATGTTGCTGGTCTTGTCCTATATACTATACAGTATATAAACAACAAATTTCTTTCTGTCTGTCTGTCTGCGTGTATGTGTAGGTTCTATACGGTCCCAAATCTCAAACTAATCTGCTCAAATCTGATATGGAGGAGCCTATTGGACCCCAGGAGTTGTACCTCATGAGGACAAGGCTGGCCTATGTAGGAGAAGTTGTAGGAATTTGAATTCTTCAGTTGGCGATTGCTACAATGTTAAATCAATAATATTCAGCATAATAAGACTCGTACGGACGAAATTGCAGATGTAATACTGCATCTGTTTATGGTTTTGTTTGTTGCTAAGTCTGTTTGTTTGTTGATTGTATGTTCATCGATGGTAGTGAGTGGCACTTTGCGGCATAATAAATAATGAGATTAAAAGAAGAGAAAGATTTAGGCGCTTTGAAAAACTGCTAATGAAGACTTTCAACTGCGCAACTAGTCTGAAAATCTTGAGAAGAAAAAGACAGATCGATTGCGATCAAAGAACCATAGCGATACTATAAATACTCTGTCGCGTCATTCGCATTCGTTCTCAAGAAATATAATTAAAAATATATGAACGCACTAAGATGTGCAACAGAACTGATTTGTATAAAAAGGATAATTGTTTTTTCATGCGGGAAAAGTATTTTATTTAATTATGTTACACCTTGGATTAAGCGAAATTATATAACCGAAGTTACTGTAAATCCAGACTACTGTAACAAATGATCATTACATTTGTGATGACTTGTTTATTGCGATTGGATGTGTAAAATTTCGAATTTCATACAACTCTCTTCTATTAATTAATCCAAGTCTGATTTGTTGGTTTTCTATGTAGCTATGTATTGTATTTTCGTTTACACAAAACTATGGAAAATAAAAATTCCGCAATTGCTAACCTTTAGACAATACTCTCCCATTACTTTAGATATATTATTGGTGGGAAAATATTCAACATTGTCTTTTGCGTGTGCGCAATTTGTAGTTTCTTCTATGCGCAATTGGATAGAAAGTCAACTTGTGTGCCTATGTCGCTGCTTTCCACTCCATAGAGAGTATTTTTAGCCAGACAGCTGCATGCATGTAATGTCGTTTCTTAAGGTTTCATTGAATAGAGCATGTTCCTAGCTTTCATGTAATACATATTATAGCGCCATATACGCCACAGATTTTAAATTTAGGATACGATTAGTTGGAAATGCTGCATAAAATAGATTTAAAACGTCGGTTGTTGAGAGCTCTATTTTATTTCAGTAATAAAATTCGGCGCCATACCGGTGCGCATTTCGAATACATATCACTAGAGGTCGCTAATTCATGACATCACGACTGGAAAATCAATAAAATATTAAGATCAAATAGATCCCAAATTTACCGTGGGTCTGACAGATCCATAAGTAGGTTACACATAGTGACATATGAGCTGTGCCGCATCAGAGTAAACATAATTGAAGATTTTCTATATTGATTTGTAGGCAGATACGTTTTGGTCATACGCAGCACTCAGTCGGAAATTGTCCTCTGTGAGCAATTTGTTAAAGAGATTCCTAATACACATAACCGGCACACAATAAATCATCAGAGTTTACCCGTTGCTCTAAGAAAGCGTCCGTCATATGTCACATGTGCTAGAGTTGGTGGCTGGCGTCACGATCGATAGTTAAGTGATAAAGAACTCTAACAAGTTTCCTGGTTGCAGTGATTTGATCGGTTAATATATCGGCATATATCCATATTCTGTAGCCTGAAGCTTTGAAGTACATCAGAGAGAGATAGAGAGTTACAAGTAAAAAGTATCCGTTTGTTCATAGATTGCTTTGCGATGTTCAAATTTAGAAGGTTAGATGCATTTGTATTGTATAAAATTGAGTATTAGGAAATGAAATATCAGTCGATTATCATATACAAATAAAAGGATCAGTTGACTGTTAAAAGTTGTAAGAATTTCCGTCTCATTGATGAATAGAATTCATTCTTTAGCTTAACTGTTCAAATGAACTTTGAAAGAATATAACTGATTAAAATAATCCGTGGCGGTATAGGAAAGTTTGTTTTGAATTAATTGTGTTTGTAAGTTCCACTTAACTTCTATTTATGTTCTAGTGAAAAAACTAAAAAAAAATAAAGCATAATAATCATTTAGGACAACACATTCGGCACAAATACTGTAGGGGAGTACCACAGGGTGGTATCCTAAATACCATATGAATTTCTTTAAATAAGCTAATCTAAATTTATGTGTGTGCTTTTCTGAAATGTATAAATCTTTAACACTAGACTGTTCCGATCACTGCACGATCTTTAGTCAGGAAGCTCAGATTCTTGATTTTCTCGAAGCAATCATTCTATACACAAAATCTTTAGACATTTCCAAGAAACACTGAAAACAACAATGCCATGTCAAGTGTCACAATTGGATATTAATTTATAAGTAAACAAAAACCATGATGACTAATTTTTTTACCAGATTGAAACATTGTGATTGTTGGCTCACCTTAGACGTTGTAGAACTGTTTTGGGATGTTTGCAAAAACGTACTGGTAGAGACATAATGTAAAAATGCACGTGTAACTGCCTACACACTATCGAGTGAATTAGGTTTTGGCGTTGTACTGTAATTCGTGATCAATAGGGACACTAAAGTACCTCCTCGATCTCCTAGAAGACGGAAAAGGAGAGCAAAAAAGGTTAAAAAGAGAATGAAGCTATATATAAGAGAAAGAAAAATGAGAGATGAGAAAATGAAAAAAGAATGCGAGAGAATAGAGAAGAGAGAGAAGAACGAAGGAAGAGTAAATAGAGAGAAAAAGAAAAAGAAAAATAGAATAAAAGATAAAACGAGGGAAGAGATAGTAGGGAAAGAGAAAAAGTGAAACCATAACGGGTTCTAGGTAAAGACCGCAGGACATCTAGGACACCCCCGCCACGAGAAGGAGACTGCATGGGTGTACTGAATTTCTTTTCGGGGTAGTCAGAAAATCTGAACAAGATTTCACGTTTCTTTCAACAAGGTCAATAATTAATTAAAAGTAAACTGTTAAAGCAGGTATCAAGTGAACACATAAAGGCTTACGAATTAATTTGACGGGTGAAATAATTGACTGACATTTAAATGAACGTCATCAAAGGAAATCCAGTCGCATGTGACACATCATTCGGATGCAATACCGTCGTTCAACGTAAATTCCTATTTTTAGTCGAAAGAAGAAAGACTCATTTGTTCGTAATTAAATTTGATTTGCACGAAAATAAATCTTTCTTGTTTAAAATTAAACGGGAGAAAGTTTAGAAACATTTTTACTTTATGTACGTAAATCGAAAAGGTCTTCAGATGAAGTATACAGTTTAAGCTGTTTTTCACGAAAAGATAATTTGATGCGTTTATAGAGCTATGCATATTTTTGACAAAAAACGTCCTAATCTTAAAACGACTAAAGGCAGTCAGAGTGTTGACTGAACTGCCTTGAAAAATGAAGAATTTAAAAAACATTCAACGTTGAAATAAGAAATCGGTTTGAAATACTTATGAAGGAGACAGAACAAACAATGAACGAAGAAGAAAGAATAGATAACAAGTGGAAGCGATTTAAAGAAAGTGTATTAACAGCTAATTCAATATTACCGAAGGTGGAAAAGAAAGCTAAAAAACCATGGATGAAGGAACACATACTAAAAAACTCATGGAGGAAAGAAAAATAAAAGAAACCGATAAAATACAAAGAACGGGACAGAAAAATTGATAATGAATGTAGAAAAGCAAAAGAAGAATGGCTAGATAACAAGTGTCGTAATATTGAAAACTTAGCAAAATGTAATAAAACAAAAGAAATGTAGAAGCGTACACTGTAAAAGAGTTTACGAACAATAGACAAAGAAATAGAGGTACAAATTGTATTAAAGACAAAAATGACAATATATTATTTAACACAAAAGACATACTAGAAAGGGGGACAGAATATATACAAGAATTATTCAATGAAAACAGAGACAAGAAACCAGAACAGTAAATTAAAGAAGTACCTATAAAAAAAGTCTGAAAAAGTGAAGTGAAAAATGCACTAAACAATATGAAAGAGGGAAAAGCATGCGGTGTAGATGGAATATATACGGAAATGTTGAAAGCAGCTAGTGAATTCACTGTAGACATTTTAACAGACTTATGTAATGTCATCTACAATACGGGGCACCTCCCAGATGACATGAGGAAATCAGTCTTCGTTACACTACCGAGAAAAACCAAATGCCGTGGATTGTACAAACTTCAGAACCATATCACTTATGAGCCACATCACCAAACTAATTTTAAAAATTATACTGGGACGAATAAAGAACAAAATTGATAAGGGAATCAATGAAGAACAATTCGGTTTAAGACCTCAAAGGGGGACAAGAGAAGCTATATATAATTTTAAAATGATTGCTGAAAAATATATTGAAAAACAAAAGGA
>JAUYWV010104552.1:0-13117 GCA_032274565.1 Nematoplana nigrocapitula | reverse complement strand
CTAATTACATTTTATTGACAAACTCTATCTATAACTATATTTGTGGTGATCTGTCGAGATGTCCTTCTGTACGCTTATAACTCGAGAACGGAACATGGTCTCAAATGAACCGGCGTTTCACTCGGAGTAACACATGCCCATTAAAAGTGCATAATTAATATAATTAAGAAAGAGGCGATATATATTTTTATTTTTATTTTACTACTAATAAATGTGAGAGTAGTCTACCTCAAATTTTATAAGTAAAATTGGTTACATTTCAAAGGTCACTTCCACAGTGGTTAATTTATGTGTCTAGGCAGCTTTTAAGCCATTAGCCCCTCTTGGGTTGACCCTGATTTGATCCAAAGAAAGTATCTCTCAACATAATTCTCCTCTCTTCTTTTTTCCTAGCGAATCATCAGAATAAATTATTTGCTTGAAAATTTGGTTGCTTTCTGATATTGTATTGCCCTATCTATCCCCGAGCGAAGCCGAGTACCTCCGCTAGTATTACGTAATGAAGATCTCGCCCTATTCATAAATAAAATTGTCTTTTGCTGAGCGCTTTCGATTTTACAATCATTCTCAAAGCATTAGTACGGAAATATAATTCGGATCTGCTATTATACAACACACTGTTGAGGTTCTGACCACGGATAATCAAATACATAGTTCACTTCAGTCAGAAAGTCAGCATTACGGAATCGATATTCGCAGTATGTGATCACAGTACAATGCACCAGGAAACTAAAACACTAATAAAATCAGTACAATAAAACACCTACACACATGCGCATTGCGCACTATAAACTAAACTGAAATATCAACACTTAAAAGTCTTACACTGAGGTTGTAAATTCGCCCTTCCTCTGCGTTTATTTTCGGCTTCTTTTCTTTGTTTGATGTGGACGACTTGCAATGTCCGTGTCATAGTTGTTCCTTCCTCTGTACATTACCTTGAGACCTTCCTCGTGTTTCCACGTTCATGGTCCTTCCATCGTTGTATTAGGTGTCGACTCGTTTGTCCGACGTAGAGACAGTTACATGTCTGACATGAAATTTCGTATACAACGTTGAAGGTCATGCATAATCTTATTGATTTTTTCTTTGTTATTGCATACTAAATTATTGTTTATTTTTTTTAGTTGGAGAGTAATATTTCGATTGTTTGTTTAAAATATTTTATATAATTAGTATATCTAGATGTGTTTACTATGTGTTTACGTTTTAAGTTGTCATTTCTGGTAAGCTTTTTACATAATATTGGACTACGCGTAGTAATTTAGTATATGTAACAATGCTAAAAATGTCAATCTTGGTATAAACGTGATCAAAGCAAGCAGGAAAATCTGTTTGGGAAGAACACAAGCAGGGGTCTTACTTTTTAGTGAACTTAGCCACCATGAAAATAGTCGAACCACGCCTAAAAAACAGGGCCTACGGATACCACCAGAGAACCTGTAGAGAAGTCACGAGCAGGGGTGAGGACCCGCCCGAGCCCCCGAATGAGGTTGCGACTCTGCCTTTCAAAATGTGCTGGCGACGAACAACGATACGAGCCACCGAATAAATCGGACTATCTAACACCCAAAGAGATTCTCTACCCCTCTTTCCCAAATCAGCACCTTAGGATATCCACGGTGACCTCGAGAAGTGACTTTTAACAGTGACATGCAAACTGGTATACAGAGAGATCGTTCAGAAGTTGGACGCGCATGGAAACAGCGGATAACTCTCTGTCACAGGGTAGATATATTGTGCTGGACAAACGATTCGGCGTAGGAAGGTATCAGAAATGGCGGAGGTGGTGATCTGATTTAATATGGTGAAGGCGAACAACGAGAAAGGAAGAAAGCACCTTGACATCTGTGCAGTAGTTACAGAGCTCAACTAACGACAATGGAGATAGTCCTCACAGACATCCTGGAACTGGACGAGTATCGACAACACTATAGAGAAAGGGAATGTGATCCGTGTATGTTTGGACTGGAAGTCAGCAATACTCTCCGCTGATTCTCATGACCAGAGGGATTGTCTATGCAGTGATGTGTGGACGACAATTCACCAGATAAACTCGTTTACCCATCTTAATTTTCAGAAGCTGCCTAGTCACTGCAACATCAAAGGTAACAAAGCCGCCGATCGACTAGCAGAAGAAGCATCGCAACTCCCACAAAGGGACGCCGCAGTTGACCTCAGCACGGCGAAGAAAGCACTCCAACGACAAGCGAGGGAATATACTATACTGAAGGGGAACAGAACATAAGGAAGAAACCAACATCGATCAGGTTTCAAAAAGTTACCTAACGGCAACTCCTGACTGGTGTGTGTTGCATCACCAAAGAAACTTTTCACAAGATCAGTAGGGCGAAGACTCCGGATTGCCCAACCTGTGTAGTCTTGGACGATGTGTGCCACGTTTTAACGGAGTGTGTCCAAGGGACTGGACTGCGAGAATCCCTGTTGACCTCAACCTCAGTTTGGCCAGAACCTTGAGGAAGTCTAACGAGACTATGAGACTCCCGTGAGGGATGGGCCGTCTCCAATAGAAAGAGCCCCGCCATGTTCGCACAGGTTTGAAACGCGAACTGTGGGACCCGGGGAAGAAGAGTCCTTAATTATCCATTTTCGAATATCTATAAATCTAATCATGGCACTATTGTTAAAATAACTAGGAAAAATTAAATTAATCTGTATTAAAATGTCAATATCATAAACCAACAGTGCACTTTATCATTCACTTCGAGCTTGCTTATTGTTCTGACGATTTCAAACTCGCGAAACTTCTACCGCAAATCTGTTATTTTTCATAAATAGAAGCCTCTACTTTGAAAATTATTCTCAAATTTTGGTAGAAGTTTGGTGGAAGAATGTTTTAATTGCATTGCCATTTTAGAACCATTTGAACGTATTTTATACCACACCGATTCATATGCATTTATTTCTATATAATTCAATTTTTTTGTATTTTTTCTGTTGTGAAGCTAGTGAACGCCTCCAAGCAAGCATCTTGGGAGAAAATCAATCAGTGAGCAGTGCAGAGCTGTAGTAAATGTGATTTCTTTGTCATGAAGCTTTATTCTTGGCAGAATAAACTTCCGCTTTTTTGAGGAAATTTTTGACAAAGTCAGCCCCCAGAACTGTCTGAAGAAGACACTTCTTGTTCGTTGCGCCTGCGTGATGTATGTGCGTGTGTGTGTGTGTGTGCTCCATCTCCCTGATGACGCTTAATCAGCTTAACAAAGGTGGTTGGTTCACTCAGAGATCTTTTTTACTTTTCCAAAAAGTAACAATTCATTGTGGCAACGTACACCTATTGATGCACTCTTTTAAGATTAGCCTGTACTCTCTGCTCACGAGCCAGCAGGGCGTGGGAGCGATGCCAGGCTAATAAGGGAGAGAGCAAAACATCTCCCATACCTACAGTACCATAGCGGAAGTATCTTTTAAATTGGATACTATATATGATTACACTTAGGTAAAGTGATAATAATTGAAATCAGTGTCAAACCGCGTTTCAAACTAATTAGTTAATGGACCTGTAATATAAAACTCTCCCCTCCCCTGGGAAATTTGTTTCCCAATGATTTTCTCATAAATTACATAGTAAAAATATGAAATCCAGTTGTTTGCCAATGATTTTCTCATAAATTACATAGTAAAAATATGAAATCCAGTTGTTTGCCAATTTCATCGAGTAATCCATGACGGCTATGCAAAATCAAAATAGCGGTCAAATTTCTGAATTAACTTAAGTAGCTCTAAAACGATTTACATTTTCTATAAAATATTATTTAACAGAATGTGCATAACACCATTTCATGTTGTGTGTAAGTTTTACCTTCATCGGGCCGATGCTGGATCCTACAGAGTCAAAAATACTATACAAAGTGACCAAATTGGTCAAAGATTAAAGTTTATCCCTAATATGTGTACACTGATCATTTTTCTATACAGCAATATGCTTTGATAAAATGTGTATAACATCATTTTCTCTTCAGGGAGAGTGGGGATATTTCTCAAGTAATTTCTCACAGAAAAGAATAATGAACGACGTTATGATAAATAATTATTGTCACGTACTAGTTTCACCTACATATGACAGTGTAGACATTTTCAAGCAGATTCAAAAGAGTGTAAATCGAGAAAATTATAACTAATTTAAACAAACAAGTCACACAACACAAACAACGTTTTGAAAGGTTTAAGTGTACTATAGGAACCCCCACAGTTGAACAAGTGTCTATTGGGAGAGGTGGGTTGGATGCTTTGATTCGCAATGCCTTTCTGACAGATAACGCAAAGTCAGAATTGCAAGAATCCAGAATTCGAAACAATTTTGATGGAGGGACGTTCGTACAATTCATACACTTTTTAACAACAAGCAAGAACGATCACGAGTTTACGGCAAAACAGACTAGTAATGTATTATATTAGGTTTCAACAACTTGTCTGAGCCAACAACATATACTGGAAACCGTTTTCGGAAAACAGCTGCAACTATTATATATGAAAATCAATATTGCTCAAAATATTAAGTTTACTTTTCATTCCGCTGTAATAGATGTTTAATTAGAAGAAAAAAACTGTTTGAAATAGGAGGTAATTTTCAAAGGCTGTTATCCTAAGAGATATTTATTAATTTCTACACGTAAGTATATTTGTTATACAATTGATTAAATTTTATGGTAAGCTATATAAATAACTTTCATTTGCTTTCAAAATCTTGCAATGTAATTTCTTATAGTTTTGTGATATTTAAAATTTGTATCAATCGATTGAAATATATTTTCAACAGATTTAAAATAATGGCAGCTCCCACAAATATTATATGTTGTAAGTATCTGTTGTACTGTGATTACCAAATAAAATCTTTGTAATGCCATCCCAGAGCAGCGATAAACGTGGATCTAGACGCGGTAATACACAAAATACAGTCAGAAATTGCTGGGAAACGTGTAATTGACGCTGCCAACCGTGGTGTGCTACTGCTGACAGACGAATGGTGTGAACATTTCAACGGCATGCAGTTGATTTTCAAGCGGTGTTGACAAATACAACCTGGTAACTTTAGATGGGAAATATTCAATGAATTTTTACGCTACCTTCTCAATGATGTTGTTGCTTCAAATCCCGTGTGTTCATACGACCAAGTGGTTACTGTACTGTTATTATGGAGAACAACCTTGCCTCAGCAGTGCGGAAAATATGTGTGATGATTTCCCAGCTTTTATGCTTAGTTACTAACTCCCTATTCACAATTGAAGGAGCATGAAACGTAATCAAGTAAAAACTGAAACAGCTGTCTGCTTCGCAGACAATTCACTGCCTCCTCAAGGTGTCGCCAAGTTAAAATGGAACCTACGATACGTTGACAGCCTCATTGCATTGACTACTGCGAAAATGCAGTGAAACCTACAATGGCTCATACTCAAAAGTAATAGCATACTGTGGCGAACCTTGAATATATTCAATTTGGGCATTAACTTTGATTTACAATAAATCTGTTTCTCTGTATAAAACAATAATTAGCTTTTTAAACCATTTGACTTTTTTTGAAATTTTTAATTTGTTTACAAAACATTTTATTAGATTTGCTTCTATTTTAATTCGTAATACAATCTTTTTAATGCTTTGCAAAAGTTTTAAATCCAATGCAATTTATTTAAATAGCCTGTCAGAATATTTACTTTGGTTGGTAAATGGAGTAGACATTACACGAGGTACAGTCCTTTAGTGGTGTAACTATGTGATAGACTATAAATCTCCATTTTTACCACTCTCTTATCTAGATTTTGACCGAAAATAGCATAACATAATTGTTACTATAATTTAACTAAATATGCCTGGGTATATCAGAAAGTCTGTTTTCTTTTACAGATAAAGTGTATAAAGTTAATACTTTGAATAAAGAGATAAACGAATTATATTGAAAAATGGGTCCATTTATCTTTTAAAATGGTCATACAATTCGCAAAATGTAATTTACGAAATGCCAAAGTTGTTCCGTCTTTACCCAGCCATGGGAGCTAAACGGAACTTAACTGTAAAACATAGAACATGTTGACTTTAGCAGCATCTAACGCAAGCAACGACTTAATGTTGTGCTTGCTAAGGACCTTGAGTTGACGTTGACTCAGATTTGGCCAATGAGCATGCGTCACGTCATCAATAGATAAATGAAAAATAATAATTACATTGAAAAACATAAATACATATATCGATCGATAAAAATCACTCGTACGCTAGAAGTAATTTAAATTAAGCGCCCTTTATCGTAGTTATCCATGTAGTAAAACAAAAATGTGATATTAAAACAATTTATAACAAAATTTTCATATGATTATTTTAATTAATCTGTGTTATTAATAAAAAAAGGCAATTCGATCCTTAATTAGATAATTTTTAAATAAATAGGTTTATTGATCCTCATTTGATTGTTGACATTATGATATGATCCGGTACCAGTAAGTTAATTAAATATGAACGAGTGGAAAGTTGAATTTTAAAAAAAAATTTGTGCGGTAAAATAAAATATTTATTGTGAATGATGTGCAAACGTTATCAGTGTCACTCAAATTATGTCAGTTCTAGTATGTATTCATTCCTTTAGCAAGGATCCTTTTTAGGGGTGTTCATATTTCGTTTTTACTTTCGATTTCAGACAGCAATTTTGTCCTGGGCAACGCCCAAGCGCGTCACCATCCCATCGTTTATTGTTCCGACGGGTTCTGCGAGCTTACAGGCTATCCGCGAGCGCACGTGATGTCGCGAAGTTGCGCATGTCAATTTCTTTGGGGCCCAGACACTGCCCCGGAAGAGACTGAAAAGATCGAGGCCGCACTTGAAGGCCAAACAGAGCTCAAAACGGAAGTGGTGTTCTACACTAAGCTGGGTAAGACATAACCTTCTCCCTGACTCAGCCATTTTTCACCACCACTCATTTGATTTCTCGACTGCCACTCCAAATCAAATGCCAATTAAGGTTCACCTTAACTATATAAGCACTGAACTGATTAATCAGTGAAGTCTAGGAAGTACTATTCACTCCGCAATCACCAACTTGCGTAGGACTACGCTTTCAGGTGAGGTATAGCAATAATGCACTCACAACTTCGCCCAGAAATTGTGGAAAATATACTGTAGGTACAACCATTTTTCTTACCTGAATAAAATTCCTCACTAACTAGCAGTCAATTATGATGCAGGCATTGTTTTCTGTTTATTAACATGACAACTTAAGAGAATCGCCCTAGTCTGGTCTAAAGTTTTGACGATAGTAGTAGGAAAGGTTGACATCTGGATTAGTCGATAATACAACTCCACCCGAGCCCATTCCATCACACCTCCTCCCTACCGCTACACTCTCTACATATACCTGCTCCTCTCCACAAAGGTGTAAATTTTAGGATGAGACAACAATCGTATATATTCAAGCGCATATATTTCCCACTCCGTGACACATTGACAGATAACGACGCTTTATGGAGGTGTGTCTGTTTGGTTATCAATACGGCATTAAACACTATTGCCTACATAAGCTCCAGACCACTGGTGCCCTTTCGTCTTCGTCGATAATTCCGTTCCAAACAGCGGAGGTGTATTGTATTTGTATAGGAAAATTCTGGATAATATTCAATTGCCTTAAAATTTCCTTCGTCCAAATGTCAACTGCTATTCTAAGTTTCCATTCAATTATTAAATATAGCTATTATTAAAAGTAAGTGTAAAACCACTGGTAATGGAACCAGCATTTGTACTCAAGTAGCCGTCAGTTATGAGAATGAATTGAAATTTTTAGCGGAGTATATAACAGACAAACATCTTCAATCAATGAGCGCACAACTGGTTTAGTTTTATACTATATACACTATTTAAAAGGTCTTCTTTGTTATGGTTTTCCTTTTAGTATCTTCGCTTGATTTTAATTCAAAAGATTGCGTTTGGTAGACTAATTTTCTACGTTTTACTTAGACGCTAGATCAAACATTCTTAGTAATGATAGTGCACCCAACTTCATATTGAGTCAGTCAATATCTTCAGACAGGCTGAAAAGCATAGAAACCACCCACTAGACACTTGGAAACCGTTAATGAGTAGCACTTCAATATAATTCACGTACGAATTAAAAGACACGAACCGATCCGAAGCCAGCATATATATGAACGAGGACAAATGAGGGCAGATTGTTGATGAGCAGTCGCATTTGTTCAAAGGAGTCGCGCCCTTAATTTTGGATATTGAGATCTACAAATGACTTTAAATAAATCAATAGAGCCTTTGTGTTTATGGGTTGAAACCTCGGAAGGAGGAAACAATCAGCGAAGCAATAATTCGCGCACATTTCACAGCGGTACTGTTATGTGACGAAACTTTTATTACATCAATAAAGCTTTTTTTAGACAGCATAACAAGCAACAGAGAAGGCAAAGAAAATTATCGAAGTTCGAAGATAAGCATGTCTCCTCTTCAGACAAAATACAAAAAGATACACTTTTATACAATTAATTCTTTTAACGAACGAAGTGATCTAAGAGAGTATTGCTTTTGGTACGCACTCTGAAAGATAAGGAAACAACCTAAAAGTAACAACAAGCCTAATGGAACAAACAACAACCTGAATGCTAAACAGGAGGAGGACAAACAAGCATACAACACACAATAAGCATCCAGAACTAGGGGGAACAAATTGTCGAATAAAGTCAGGTTTAGACCTATTCATGTGTAAAAAGAAATTATATACCTCTGTCAGATAATCATTTGGCACTCTAATTTTATGATCTAGAAGACGGATGTTCAGCATCTCCCTCTTTTATCTCTAACGTTATAAACATTAATCTTATACTTAGCTCTATTATGTTACACAAGTATGTATCTACATATATTCTAGTAAGATGTGCATTGAATTAATTTCTTACCCACAGATACATATTTTGTAATTAACTTTAATTTGTTCCAGAGCTACTCCACATTGGAAAAGTCTAATTATTGTCTGTATCTCTTCTGGTATTTTTACAAATTCTTTTTTTCAATTTCGTTTTGTATTTACTGTAAAGGTTCAGGCTTTCTTTTTATTTTCACCTTGATCCAATGGTCTTTTTCATACTTCATTATTGTTATAAAATATCCCTATGGTTCATAAATTTTATATTGTCTGCAGATGTTTAGGTTTATGGTACTAAGGTATAGGTCTTACATATAATAATCCAATTATGATTATTGTCCCATTCTTTCCAAAAATTTATATTTGTTAGCTCTAATAGATTTGTCATTATAATAAGATCTGAAGATATTTTTTTACTATTATCTATTAACAACCAGCAATTACCACGGATATTTATGGTAAGGCAAACAAAGCACCGTTAGTTGCAAGGTCACGCGGTCTCTCATTTTATGTGCATGGCCTTCAACACAGATAGGTTAACATCAGTAGGAGCACTGTCCGGACTCACCTGGATGCTGTTCATCATGTCGAGCCAATGTAGAGGACAGGTTCATTTACTGGCTTTAGCTTATTTGTGCTGGAGGTGGTGTACATCAAAGATGAGAGACCATATTTAAATATGTCTCTCGACACATATCTCGCAGTTGACTAGATTTATTCTAGCATTAACATAATTGAAAATAAAGACTACAAACTATTTGTCAATTTGTCCACCCTCATTCAAGGACATTCCATCTTTTGTTTCAACTGATCAACATCCATGAACGCATCAACCAAGATCTCGAAAGGAAGGGCGAGTTTCTGTTGAAAGGTTAATTGAATGAACAAGATTGTGTTCAGCACAGATATGCCTTCCTTAGAATCGATTGATTTATTTTACTCGTTTGTAAATTATATTTAGGTAACACTGTGAACGGTTTCAAATGCATAATCTGTCAAAGTATTTAGTTTATCTAATGAGAGCGAAGCATGGACATTTAGCAAAACGATCATAGAAAAACTACATGCATTTGAAATGTGGTGTTTCAGAAGACTTTTGAAGATAAACTGGACTGAAAAGGTGACCAATGACGAAGTTTTGAAATAATAATACTAGAAGCGTTTGATTACAATAAATTAGCAACACCACAGCAAAATTATATATACTGTATCATTACTGTACAGATAAATTATCATAGAGCAGTGATCACCGATGATACCTAGTCTGACAACCGGCGTCATGACTAAGGTCGATAGTCGATGGAAATAAAAAAGAATCTCTATGAAGAATACGAAAGATTAGGATAATGAGAGCTGTCGTCGTGGTCACATTGTGCAAAGTTGAACTGTCACGCAATATATCGAAAAGCAATGGCATGCTCAACATCAGCTGGAACAATCAAAGATAAACAAGTACATATCGGAAATGTGTGCTGTAGATTGGTTCGATTTGTTTATTTTTGTTTTCTTTTAGTGATAAGCAAACATTTTTGCTGAGTGCAGTAGAAATTAATGTCTGTCATTCATAATCGTACCTGCTGAGACCGTTGTCCGTCTCGTATGGCAAACATGCATTATGCGACAATTCCACGTGACCTTGATCTACCTATTACGTATTACAGACTGATAGGAACACCTACTTATGAGGTCACAATTTGGAAATTTCCAATGTATGTATTTCTGATTCAGAGGCTGCCCAACTAATACTACTACAGAGCTATATAAATAAATCATAAGACATGTGGAATTTATTATCTGACTGAGTTCGTATCTTGATCTGATTGAAACCTCTTCGACTGTGCCGTGAAGAGAAAAGGTTTAAGCATTCAGATTCATATAAAGAGAATTGAAATATGTAGTGTTTATACGTAACCATATTTCCTTAAGAGATCATATGAATTTTTAAATGGACAGACGTTTTGTAAGCAACGTAGATTGATTTTTCCGATTACCATTTATTTATTATGTATATTCCCTATTCGTCGCTTTTGTTTGTCCCTAAACACCTGCCGACGCACAAACGAAGAAATGAAACATAAAATTTTTCTTGCCTTTACTGTTGTGTATGAATCGTTTCATATGATCATTTTGTTGCTGGAAATCAATAGCAAGGAGATCCTCTACATAAGCGGATTAAAATTCTCTTACGTTTGCTTCTTTCTTTATCTGCTTGCATGTTCGAGTAGCGCCATTTTCCATTTTCATTTTTCAACCGGATACTGCTCCTGGCAACTGTACATCAAATTGACTAGAATAGATTACCCTTCTGTGATAGGTTTGGGGCTAAAAGCGGAAATGCAGGGAGATAGTTCATGCTTCAGACAATAGCAAAATGAGGAACTGAAAATTTAATTCGTTTAGAGAAACGTTTGTTCTTATTTTTTGTTAGCGGAATTTGTACATAAATACTATTATTGAATTCAGAATTATGTTTGGCATAATTTGCATGTTTAACAGATTCATCTTCATTTATACACGTGTATATAGACTATACTGTATATATAGTGATGAAATTTAACACTCTGTACCGATGAGTGTCTTATTGAGTGTCCTATTGTAGTAAATTGTCTCATAGAGCATTCGCCTATATTCCTAAATGCACAAACATGGGCGAAAAATGATTTTTCTAATTTGTATGGACATTAGTTGTGGGAGTTGGGTCCTCTCTAGGCCACTTTTAATGGGTGAGATAGGAGGTGATTTTGGTGAATCTTTAGTACTTTTGGTTAGTTTCGATATGGTTTCAGGATGTGTAGGCCACTTTTGCTTGTTTTTTTGGCCTCGAAATGCCACTTTTGCTTGCGTGGTGGAAATGGTTTGGAAATTAATAAAAACAAAAACTGCATTTTTCACTTCGTTTGAAAAGATAGTCATTTAAAACAAAAAATGGGGTGGTGTTTTTTAAATAGTTAGTTGTGCTAAACTCTTACTTTAGAATTTGGGTTTTAGTTTTGAGTGTGTCAAAGTTATTATTGTGACTTGTTTCGTATGCATTATATATAGGATTACTTGATTGCATAAAATGGGTTTCAGTCTCGATTTTAATTTGTTATAAACTTTAGAACTACTTAAGAATATATATGTTGTTGTACGAATTGTATGTTTGTTATGAGGTTTATTAGTTCATGTTTAGGTTATTTTAGTGTGCAAAAATAAAGCATAAGAGACAAAGTAATAGATCGCGAATTACTTATAACTAATTTGAGGCGGTAACCTTCCACTGAATTTCTTGACACCCAATTACGCTTAATTTCTGTGCCGAATGCATTGAGCGAGGTAATGGATCGATACTTAGTTACCTTTATAGGCAAAATTCACCCAAATGTATCAAATAAGATGCAATCTAAAACTGCCGAATCGTAAATTTTAAATGGCGAAGCATTGATATTTTATCAGCTATTTATTTTTAGTTTCCCATCAGCGGGCGTCAATGCACCACTCCGCTCCATCTTTGTATGTTATGAGGTTTAACAGTTCATGTTTAGGTAATTTTAGTTTGCAACAATGAAGCATAGGAGACATTATAATAGATACCGATTATCTAACTGATTTAAGGCGGTTAGCTTCCAATGAGTTTAATGACACTCGATTACGCTTAATTTATGGACCGAATACAATCGAGGAAGATAACACTATGTAACAAATTTTCATTTTATTTTGTTCCTGGGTACAAAGTGTGTTTTCCTAACCCGTTATGACTAAAACAAATAGAAAATAGCTGTTGTTCCACAAAAACTTTGCTTCTTTGATCAGGACAATGATATTTTGAAATTTGTCCGTTTTCGAGAAAATTCTCGATTCGAATTTAATACCGAGTAGTCTTCTAGAATATACTTGAATTGCTAGAATTGTCCAGAAGCTTCTGGCATTTTCCAGAATTGTCTAGAACTGTCAAGAAACTTTTAGAACTTTCTAGAACGTTCTCAGACTGTCCAATAGTAGTCATACAACTATAAAAGCACAGGTGACTCGAACCAATATTTCGATTTATGTTATTGGTGAGTAAGAGAATAACGAATCGTAGTTAAAGAACAATTATTTGATTTAGATGGCATCAAGAGGTTGTTTGCACCCAGCAGATGCATTTTGTCTACGTGTGTGGATAATTTATAAAGACAAGAGCGAGAAAGTACTGCGTGAAAGCATGTCGTAAGATGTGCGAGGCCTACAAGGCATACTTCGGCATGCCTGTCGGGGATCAAGACAAGTCCT
>JAUYWV010104541.1:0-13119 GCA_032274565.1 Nematoplana nigrocapitula | reverse complement strand
CGATGACTCATCGTGCTCAGTGACCTCCATGGGTCACGTGGGGGGGGGGGTTGATTATCGATTGATCCAAAGCGTGGCTATACATTACTACTATGCTGTCAACTAAGATCAATACTAGCAATCTAACTAAAGCGTGTGGGTGATCATCGCGTCGATTAGAATTCAAGGACCTGTAGTGTTCAATCTTACTGAAGCACGAATTCACCAAGAGAAAGAAATATCCCTTGATTCGGCCCGGGAATGTTTCTCCCTTAATAACATTATGCTGCCTCGTAACTTTCGGTGGCATCTCTCTCGTCAGTTGCTGCAGCTACTAATAAAATGAAATGTGGCAAATTGACAAAGCAAAGAATACGTTGTATATGGTAAAGCTAAAGGTGTTGATAAGTTTAGAATCAGCAGTGCAATATGCTAAATTGACCACCATTTGCTTTTTAACACAAAATAGGATTAAAAAAGCTTCAGACTTATAGATGGGGAGACTATGCTTTTCTAACAGTATTGATGATACAAAATGGTCAATGTCATACCCCCTGACAATTGTTCTGCTTCCGGTGTGTGTACTGTATGTGACCCTTTTGACCATCCTTAGGCCACTTTGACATGTACTCATTTATCCCTTTGCCCTCCCAGTTCGTTCGATGTCTGTGCTTTCACTCAGATTACCTTAAAATGGGATAGCATGGAGAGCGTTCTCAAATAATTGTCTGCCTCTCTCTCTCTCTCTCACTCTCTCTTACTCTCTCTCTCTCTCTCTCTTACTCTTTCTCTCTCACTCTCCCTATTACTGTACTCTCTCTCTCTCTCTAATACTCTCTGTTTCTCTTTCGCTTCCTCTCTCTCCCCGTCTTTCTCTTTCTCTCTCTCTCTCTGTTATATATTTCCTCGTAGTCCATCAATCGGACACAACTGAAATTTTGTGCACCCCCATTAGAATGCCGGAGCAGGGCATGCACAATGTGATTTTGATTTTCATACGACACAGGTTCCGTTTTAGGCTCTTTTGAGACTACCAAAGCAATACGTCACTTTATACCTGTTCTTGATATGCGATCCTAATGTGAATTTTGTGGAGATAAAGAACATCTTACGATTTGATTTATTGATCGATTTGTTGTAACACATTCTACACAAAATCTCCAAATTGCCATTACTGAATTGAACAACGAAGAATCAATCATTGATTAACTTGTTAACTGATGAATATACAAACAGACTTCGAAGATGAATTACAGTAAAATTATAAAGTTGGCATATAGTGATTGTAATTCACGACAAAATGTCAAAGAAACAAAAATCAAATAATTGCTTCCAGTCACGGGCTGCCAAGAGAATGAGAGCACATCAAAACGAAGAACCGACACAAACGCACTGCTTGCCTTATAGGTAACTACGCATCAACATCCCACGAACGCCACTGCGAAACCCTCACACAACGCACTGCCCTTCATTAAACAAACGCTATGGAAGTCACAGGTTCTGTTTTAACGTCTTTTATACACTTTTAAGACTGCCAAATCTTTAGGCCATTTCATACCTGTTTCATATAGATAGGTGTAGGAGATTGTCTCTGAAACAGGTAATTGGAATTCGTTGTGTGTCCCGCCGAGTGAAATGCGTAGAATGCAGCTGACATGATATCACACTTGCCAGTTTTGCATCCTTGAAGGGAAAACTAATAAAAGCGGATTTCTTTTTTTAGTCGTTTTAATTTGATTTTCTTTTGATTGTGGCACCACCGTGTGATGGTTTTTCATAAAATCGGCAGGTTAGATGTTCTCCAGTTGAAAAGACTTAATCAACTGTTAATTGACTTCTAAATTCTCATATCTTCCTTGTTCTATGAACGATTTTTGCATACTAATTCATGTTTGTTGGTGATTAGAACTGGACTAATAAATTTCAAAGTATTGAAATGACGTCGTTTAATAAATTGTGTTGTGTACGGCCTGGCCTCTAGCACAATCTTTATTGCCTACACCGATAACAATCATCACAGTATTAACCTGTCTAAATTGACTGACGATATACTGCGGTATTAGGATAGGAGGAGGGAAGCAGCTGAACCACCAAAGGTAATTCGGCTATTTTTTCTCATTTGGCTTCATGTAATAATTGTAATTTAAAATATTCTTTCGTAATCATTGATTCTGCCAAGTACGATATTCAACTTAAAATTAAAGAAGCCCTTCACATCAAGTCTAAACAACATGCGTTCTTAACTCTCAAATGTATACCGAGTGAGTCAAAAATTGTGTTACCAAACTAAACCACTGTAACTTCGGGAGTACTGTGCCAAAAATCATTTGGTTTGTTTCATTTTGTAGGTAACAATTGTAAGTTTTTTTATTTTTTATTTTTTAATTAAAATATTGATTTAATCGAATGTAATACATAATATTTGATATACAGCTTATTTAGCTTTTGAACAAACAATAAAATTCAATTTTGAACAACAGCTTAAATTGATAGAACTGTTTTATTCTAATAACCGGAGTACCATTATCACTGTACGTCAGTTCAATGCTTGAAGACAAGAAAATAATGCTGAATGTCCTGAAGCAAAAAAGTATTACATTCAAAACCACCAGTCAGTGACCGTGTTTGCTGAAATGACTTCATTTGACATCTTTTGACCTTATTTCTTTCCAGCACAGTAACAGGTGAAAGATACCGTGACATTCTGAATCTTTTCTTGTTCCCTGACATTCAGCAACAGCAGGAAAGATAGTTTTGGTTCATGCAAGATGGTGCGCGGTCCATAATGCTTTACTCTCATGCGATTTAATATCTGATTTTTTTAAACAGAGGTGTTGGTCATCATTTACATATTGAATGGCCTCCGAGATCGCCCGATTTGAACCCGCTCGACTATTTCCTTTGGGATTTGTGAAATATCGTGTTTTTGAAGAACAGAACGGCACTCTCGCTTACCAAGATCTTTGTCAGCGGATTACTGATGCATTTCAGGTCGTACGAAGAAGTCACATGGATGCAGTTGCAAATGCTGTCAACTCTTTTTGGGATCGCGTCGAGGATTGCTTGACTGTGAATGGTAAACAGCTCAAACAACGTTGATATCCTCTGTCTACACTGCATTCATCACCTGTTTGACTTACTTTTTACTAGGGTACATTGTCCATATACTGTAACTAGCGTGTTCGCATTTAATATTTTATGAATTTCGAATAATAGTTCACTACATTTGGAATTTTCACTTTCTTATTTTGAAAATCGCATCAATAAAGCTTACATGTGTTACCTATAAAATGAAACATACCAGCTTATTTTACACACACTACATCAAAAGTTACAGTGGTTTAGTTTGGTAACACAATTTTTTACTCATCCGGCATATATCATCCTTCATATAGAAAGCTACCTCTACTATTTATAGTGCGGACTATGCCTTTTGTAAGAGTAAACGTTTGTGCGAAAGATGAAGAAGGAAAAGAGAAAGAGAGAGAGATAAAGCGACAAGAAGGGAAAACAAAATAGAGAGAAACAAGTGAGGAAGAAAGAGCCTATAAAAGAGAAACAGAGTGGGAGAAGAGGAGAGAGAAAACATAGAGAGAGAGAAAAGATAAAAGTGAGAGAAAGAGTGGAATTGATAGATAAAGAGAGAGCAAAAGAGAAAAAAGAGAGAGAAAGAGTAAAAGAGACATAGTTGAGAGAAGAGAGGGGGCGAAAGCGAAAAAAAGTGAAGGATGAGATCAGATAGGGAGAAACATTAAAATGAGATATAAAGAAAGCGAGAGAAGTGTGAAAAATAGAGAAAGAAGGGGGGAAATAAAGAGAGAGAAATAGTGAAAGAAAGTTATAATGAGAGAATAAAGAGAGAGAAAGAGACAATGAACAGAGACCGAAAGAAAGAAAAAAGAGAATAACGGAGAGTAAAACGATATCGAAAGAATTGAGAAGAGGAAAAGAGAATACCTAGGGGTCACACGTAACGCAGCACTTTGTTTTGCGAATCAGAACAGTCTCGAAACGAGAAGGCGGTTGCATGCGGACCAATTATTTGATCATAATCAATATTCTTTTGTCCCCTCCCCAGTTGGTGACAAAGTGCCCGCTGATATCCGCATTACGAAGATCTTCAGCACGACACTACGGATCGATCAATCAATTCTCACCGGCGAATCGGTGTCGGTCCTCAAGTTCACCGAAGCGATCCCCGACCCTAGGGCAGTCAATCAAGACAAGAAGAACATCCTGTTCAGCGGGACCAATATCGCCGCTGGGAAAGCTCGGGGTATCGTGGTGGGCACTGGGCTGGACACGGAGATTGGGAAGATTCGCAACCAGATGATGAACACGGAGCAGGACAAGACCCCGCTCCAGCAGAAGTTGGACGAGTTCGGGCATCAGCTGTCCAAGGTTAGAGATATCAAGTGACTGACGCAATAAAACACCGTCTTATCGGAAAATATACTACTGTAAATGCTTTGCACCAGTAGTCTAGACAAAAGAATTCGAAAGAATATTGGATTTTACTGTTAGAAGTAACCTTCTACTAGTGAGCGTATCACAGTCGTTGTGAAAGCGAGGTAATTAAATCTATGTTATATTGGACAAACAAAAAGGATATTTGGTTGCAACAATAAGGGATTTTGTTGGAATGACCTGTTGTCCAAGTGTGCCTCCCTCGCAGTTTTTTCTATTGTACTTCTATATGCAAAAAGGAGAACCTTGTCTAATTTTAACATTTACTTTAAAATTTCCCGAACTGTTTCGGATACAATATCCATTCTCAGGGGATCCATATTTTTTATAAAAATACTGATTGATTAAACCAAACAATACATAACTAAATAAGACAGTTAATTGGAAGCCTTTAGCATAAAAGATGCACAATTCTTACTAAAGGAGGTTTATAGGTTTTAATCAATAAAACCTCATTGATTGACTGTTCCACATTGCCCCGAGCGTCTCTGTAATAACTGTTGTTTTAGTTTTATATTGTTTGTTTTAATTAATCAAGTATATTATTCTTTGTTTGTAAGCCTTTTTAAAACTTCTGTATCCCCTGAGAATGGATATATTGTATCCAAAACCGTTCAGTAAATTCCGAAATAAATATTTATATTCGCCTTGGTTCTCCTTTTTCTTCACAGAATTACATTTTTTGGCGAATTGTCATTCATATTTTTATCATACCCTGAAAAATCATTCGTTGACTAACAGCCATGGCGTTCTTCTTCTCTCTTTACTGTTTCTGCAACGGGATGAGCGGTCTACTCGGGTTACTTTTTACAATTAGTTTAGTAATACGTGGCGTGGCGCCAGCGAAACACGTATCTGTCTGGTGCTGATTGCGACCGGGTTTGATTATTCGGGTGATATATGAAACGGTTTAGAATCCCGTCTGAGACTCTATCTATATATCCAAGTTAGATGTGTCTACCGAAGCGGATCTCTCAGATGATTCCTGGTTTTTGGACTCGTATCTGGAGGGTTCTCCGGCACTCCTGACGAGATCCCGCTGAACAACAACAAAAGCAAGAGACCAAGACAGTGGAAGGAGAAAACCTAGAGTTCTGGACTGAGTCATGATGGACTGTTTTTTGCCCAACTTAAGTTGCTCACATTTCTTTCGGATGCATACCGAAATATGGGAAAATGTTTGTAAGAGTGCATTTGATTAGAGTGAGAGGAGGGATTGCAGATTCCTCTTCCCATGATCTGAGGTAGATGGCTGCATCGCACTATCATCTATTCAGTATGCCGTCGTACCTCTGGAGTAAACACATATACACAACGTACACATATATAGAGACGGAGAATTTGACATGTCTCCAAGCTGGCGGGCAACCGAACTTCTACGTGAAGCTAGCAGTGCGGTTCGTGATCTCTCCTCGGTGGTGTTGCTGCACATAATATCATCCATCGCTACTCCATGCCGTTTAGCGCGTGCCCGCTCTCCTGCTCAGAACACTACTGCCCTTCTGCCGGTAGTACAGGGATGCGCGTATTTTTGTGGCATCTGGCACCAGCCGACTTCTTGTATGATTGGTGGTTTTTACGATGGGAGAATGTTGGCAAACTCATTCTCTTTGATTCTTTCTGCACTTTGCTGCCATCCATTCGCTGTGCTGTACAGCTATCGTGCAGTGCTTATGATAGTAGGTGTGACAAAATTCCCCATCCTTGATCGATGAGGCGAGATGATTCAGAGTAAATCAGCTCTCAATCAGCCTCCTCGTTGCCAGTCAAAGATGCACTGGAATTAGCGGAGAAGTTGGAAGAGGAAGTAAGGAGTACAGACCTCATCGGCAATCCATACCTGCCAGTTTTGTAACTTCAAAGTAGCTGCAAAGTCTTTCTCTCTCTCTATCGAAAGAATCACAAAACACGGCGTCACTTGCATGAGCGCGAGGCCAAGATCGATTAATGTTACTCAGCAAGCTGCAAAAGCGTTACAAAAACAAAAATGCCTGCATTTGTAGCATGTGACGGTAGAAATAAAGAAAATTGTTGTTGTTTAACGGGATCTCGTCAGGGGAGCCGGAGCCTCCTCAGATACGAGTCCACTGACACTGAGTCCTCTGAGAGGTCGTGCTGGCAGATACATCTTACTTGGACTGGTTGTTGTTGTTGACTGAGGCCGAAAATCCTGTCTAGGAGAGGGACCTCCTAGCCAGCAGGACCGCGCTACCGAGTTGGTCCGTAAGGACCGAGAGAGAGAGAGAGAGAGCAGTCGCACTCGCCAAAATTCTCCTGCTTGGCGTTTTTGACGTGGCCGGACACTTCAGGAGCCAGTGCTCAACTGTGTGTGGCTCATTCGGGCAGGTTGGGCAATTCGGATTTCAGGATGGGTCCAGGTGTTTTGTAGGCCCGAAGAGCAAGCAGTGGCCACTTCTGACCTGGGAAAGAGAGGAGAGAACAACGAGAGAGGAAAGAAAAGCGAGAAGAGTGATAATATTGAAAAAGTGAGAAGAGATAGTGGAAAGAGCGATAAGAAGGAGAAAGACAGAAATGAAGAGAGTGAAATAGAGAGGTTGAAGGGAGGTCCCAAGGAACGCAGCCCTTTGCTTGCTGCTGCAGGTCACGCCGCGAAAAGGCGGCTTTGGGGCCCTGTTCAGTTTTGTCGGAAAATATATTGGAATACTGCTTATTATCAAATAGTTTGTACTACTGCCTTCCAAGCGTTACAGTAGTATTGTTCTTGATAAGGATGCTTCATTGTAAAATTCATTTGCTATATATGTATTTAAAGTTTTAAAGTTTTTTTAACGTTTTTAAGTTTAGGGATGTGTTTAAAACTTGCAAAGAACGGAGAATATATTCATCAGAAATCGCCAATAGGTAGTCCGCGCAAACGTCTTGATCTTTCGTCCCAAATTTGTGTCACTGTGTTTGTCCTGAAAGGAGATCACTAATGATTTGTTTCACTACTACTCCAGAGTTTGACTTATCTTCCTAAATTTAGGTGATTTCCATCATCTGCGTGGCGGTGTGGGCGATCAATATCGGACATTTCAATGATCCGGCCCACGGAGGATCGTGGATTCGGGGGGCCATCTACTACTTCAAAATCGCCGTCGCTCTGGCTGTCGCCGCGATCCCCGAAGGCCTGCCGGCTGTCATCACTACGTGTCTGGCCTTGGGCACGCGCCGAATGGCCAAAAAGAATGCGATTGTCCGTTCTCTACCCAGCGTGGAGACTCTGGGCTGCACCAGCGTCATCTGTTCGGACAAGACCGGCACTCTAACGACCAATCAGATGTCCGTCTCGCGGATGTTCATATTCGCCGGCGGAACCGAGGACGGCCACCCGGAGACGCACCAGTTTGAAATCACCGGATCAAAGTACGCCCCGGAGGGCGAAGTGTAAGTTGTCCGGAATCTAGGTCACAGTTTTTTCTGAATCTAGGTTATTGGGCTTTGTCCGAAATCTAGGTTGACATGTTTTGTCCTAAATCTAGATCAAACAATTTCTTTTTACTACTGCTCTCATTATTGACGCGTCTGCCTAATTTGGTTCGAAATTCATTTACGAAAATCTGTAGATACTACTCTAATGAATTACAAATTATGCTAAAGTTCCGATTTCCGGCATTGCGATGCGTTTGAGGGACAGTTTCAGCTAAACACACGAATTCTGAAACGTTAAATTGGAAACAACCTTAAACGTTTTCACAACTGTTTTCTAAAACCAGAGTGCCAGTTATTATTAAGAGTAAATTATGCCATAGAGTGACAGATATTCTAGACATTTTATAAACTAATTCCAGAAAATTCCACTCACGCTTCTTTTAAAGATACAAAATCGTTTAATCTTTACATCAGCCACTCGCTAACTAATACTGTGCTTTTAATTGATTGGATTAGTTGGAGCTAGGGGTGATATGGAATAACACTCACTTGCTATATCTGATAATTTGTATTCAGAATTTGAAAGCAACACCATCCAAATATTATGCTGAGTGTTAGACAAACGTCGACCATTCTTACTATAGTGAAATGGCATCGGTTTGATTGAATTAAGGCAGCAGGGCATGTGGAAGGGCTTCACAGTATTTGAAATAAACAATATCAATAGCACAAAACAATTTGTCCATTTGGATATTGTCAGTTTCTAAGTGGAAACGTTATTTGTTTGGACAATAATGAAACATGTATAGTTTCTTTGATAGTTTTCCTATATTTGTTTTGCTCCACGTCTTCTGTCTCACTCATGCGTTCCACTGCTGTCCTCCGCGTTCATGATGGTCCGAGATCCAGGTCCGTTTGGATATTCCATGTGTCCGTTTTTCTTCAACTATTTCATGCATTATACTCTATGTGAAAGTACCTGACTTTCTTATGATATGCCCAAGCCAATTTAGCTTTCTTCGACGTATTTGTTACCAGCAATGGCTCGTATGTTCCTATCAGGTTGCTATTTCTGTCTATGACTTCCACATTTGGTACTTTTTGTTGACATGCAGTTCCCAGAAATCGTTCCTCCAGATTCTTGTTCAGCGTCCACCTATCAAAGCCATGTAGTACAATGGACATGTTGCGATATGGGTGACTTCAGCTGTTTAGTTTTTGATTTCAAGGAGATGTTTTGGTTTGCCCCCCTCATTTGCGCCAATAATATTTATTTCTTCCTTTCTGGTCAGCGGTATTTCTTGTTCTGTCTTCATTTCCATCCACTTCACTGTTTCTTCCCTTGTCTCTCGCGTCTTCTTCGGGCGTTGGTTTATGGTCGCCTTCACTGCTCTGTAATCTACAAGGTCGTTCTGTTCTTTTCCTCCTCCCTCCTCCGCTAAACGGTCCACTCTCTCATTTCTATCTATCCGTCAAAGGGCTGCTGGTACCCATTGAAATATAACTTTCTTGTTCTTGTCGTTGAGTCTCTCCTACAGTAGCCTCAGAAGTTCCTCCTGTCTTTCTGGTATCCTGCCTTAATTTTCTGGATTCCGGTTCATGAGTCTGTGAAAACCACTGCTTTCCTCCACTCTTGCTCTCTTTCCAGAATTTCTAGGGCCCTATTTATAGCTACCATATCCGCCCTCATCGAGTAACACCAATCTCCTTCTGCCAGAACTTCTGTTTCGTTCATTTCTCCTTCAACAGTTACTAGCACACCTGCGCCTCCTTTTCTGCCTTCTTTTACCCAATCATCCGTCCAGGCTTCTATGTCTATTTTGCTCCTCAAATTTTCCACCATTTTCCTCCCCTTTCTTGCTTTCACTTCTCCTGGTTCATCCCTACGGCACTCTTCTTGTAGGTCTGGTCTGAGTTCATGATTTCCGATTTCCTTCCATGGGGGTATCTTTGGAATGATGGTTATTTGTTCTGTTATACAGTTTTCGGCCGCGTGAGGCTCATCAGCATTCCATACCTGGTTTCTATCTGCAAAGCAGAACAGTCTGTATTCTCTAAAGGATAGCATTAATGGTGATAGCTAGGCTATCTGACCAAACATTGCCACGAAATGGCCAAGAGTGATTTCAGGCCAATGCGGGAAGGTATATGAAGGCATTGAAATACAACATGACGTGTTTCTCGATATGTATACTTGTTGCTACACTGCGGAATTCACTTGCTATAAATACAGGTACCGTAGTGTGTATTTGAACGTTTTTTAGCACTATTTCATCAATTCAGGCTCCATATAGTTTCGTCATTTTGAAGTAAAAACTCTGGACCCTTGTTTGTAATGAAAGATGTTTCTCTACGGCTAATTCGATCTCCCTCAAACGCCTCGGCGGTATGGGTGTATCGATAAACCTTCAAAGGATTCCGGGGCACTCATCTCTTTGGGGCAATGACATGGCCGACTCCTTAGCCAAGACCGGCGCCACCTCTCCTTTCAACGCTTCAATCTCTTTCTCTGCATCCTCCTCTTTCATCCAATACTCTCTTCTTTCCTCCTGGCGGTCTACTCTTCGCAAAATACTTCTAGACCACCAGATTCCAAATACTTCTAAGGGTGAGCTTCTCCTTCCCCGTTCAGTGACCTGCAGCAGCGAGCAAAGGGCTGCGTTCCTTGGGACCTCCCTTCAACCTCTCTCTTTCACTCTCTTCATTTCTGACTTTCTCCTTCTTATCGCTTCGATGCAACGGGCACTCCACCCTCCTTGAATCTTAGCTCCACCGGATTGGTCAGTCAATCCTATCCCCCCTCTTGCCGTTCCCGCGGAGAAGGCCAGCAGGACCTTTTTCATCTGCTTCTTTCTTGTCATTCTTTGACTCTTCGCCTTGCCATCTTTGGTGAGACGGTGGTCCTCATCGACCTTTGGGGACGGCCGTGGGGAGTTGCCAGGCTGCTGGGCCTCGGCGGCTGCGCACTGTTCCCCCATCCTCCGGAAATGGTCGGTAACTCTAATCCAATCCAATCTGCTCTCGGTTTGTACGTGCAGATTTATGAACGGGCAGAAGGTGCACTGTGGCGAGTACGAAGGCCTGATCGAGCTCGCCAATATCTGCGCCATGTGCAACGATTCGGCAATTGATTACAACGACTCCAAAGGGGTCTACGAGAAGGTGGGCGAAGCCACTGAGACCGCTCTGACTTGTCTGGTGGAGAAAATGAACGTGTACAATACGAGCAAGATCGGACTGGGGAAGAAGGACTTGGCTATGGTCTGCAACAATCACATCCAAGTCAGTCAATGGTCTTTGTCCATGATAGACGTTAACAGTTCAATGTTAAATTAATATCAGTAGTAAGACGCAGCAAAGTTCCAGAATAACCCTCCACATACTTTGTAATCTTGGTGGAAGTAAAGGAGACAAAAAGATAACCATAGACGGCAATTTGGTCGAAAATATCAACATAATTTAAAGTGGGAAGATAAGTACCACCTCTTATATTTATTAGTAAATTTTATTAAAAATTAATGGTGGTTGGCTTTTTCCTCTCTATGTTAAATTTATTAAATTTTTATATTCTAATAGCGGCCGTTATGCCTATAATTTTTAATTTAACGATTGTTTCTTTTTCGAGTCATAAGAATTTCCGCTCGATTGTGATCGAATCACTACCCTTCAAACTAAGGAACACTTTCTCAGTATCGAAATATCTTAATACAAATAGAACAACTCCCAAACTATTCAAAAGCAAAACATATAATTACAACAAAAGGGCAGTTAAATTGTAATAAGTGAAATAGGCAAATAATTATAGACAGATGTTTTACATCCCGAAAGCATGTTTACCTAATGCATAGAGATCCTATTTCGACCGTATTTTTAGCCTTTTTGGCTAATGCTAAAGCTTTCGACAGCGGATATCTCATGTTTCATCGAATAATTACTTCTATTTTGACTAAGCATCGTCAGTATTTAAAAAACATGTTAAACATTAAAAAAATAAAAATTTAACCTACTGGATATGTAATTTAAAACGTTATGAGGGTCACTTAAAGTTAGTGGATATAAACAAAAATATTATTAAAGCACTTTAATATAACAAGACAATCCATCGTTTCTAACGCAAACATAAAGGCTTGGTCGTGTTTAAGTACAAGCATCCTTAATTACCACGCCCAGCCCATGGTACCTGTGCCCCAGATCTTAAAAGAGCCATCACCCGAATAACAGAAAGTATGCACCACGTTGGAGCGCGAAGGTTCATCGCAGTTGGGTCTTTGATGGCAAAGTAAGACACCACTTTGGTGGTTGTGTAGGCAGTTGTAATCTTAGCCGATAGGTATAGAGCTATTGTGAGAGTTTATATATAGGGATTGATTATAGCCAAAACAGTGGTCCAAAGCATAAAATAAACTTTTTGATTATAGATAGCGTGGACATCCAATAGGATCAAGTGGATAAGTTAAAACACTCGAAACTGTTAGAGGATGGGCAAATGTCAAGCAGATTAAAAGTAAAAAAATGTGCAAAGCCATTACAGGCAATTTCTGTTGCCCGGAGTGGAAACTTGTACGCTGAGACGAAAGTTAAGAAGAAGGTACTATTGGAAACAACGGAGTTACACTCGGGCGAGAGCTTGAAGCTGAAAGCATCAACTGGAGAGGGAGACAGTCACAGATGAGATACTATGGACATATCCCGCTCTGGTGGCGTCAAGGTGGACCTTCAGTAGGTACCCGGACATGCTGACCTAAAGGGAAACGAAGAAGCGGACCGACTGGCCGCGGAGGATCGACAAGATCTAAAGCTGGAAGTCAGCAGTGTGAAGACCGCCGTGGCCTAATTGCTGAGGAAATAGATAGCAACACGATCCACTCACCCACACAGACAAGGAACATCAGATAAGGACATACTGGAGAGATGGGAAAGTTACGTGGTGGCCCAAATACGAACAGGGCACACTTCACTCACCAGGAGCACCATGTACCGGTTTGCAAAACGGGAGATCCCAACTGCCAAGATTGCGGAGAAGCGGTGGAGCACCTGCTAGTGGGGTGTCACCCCGGTGCCAGCTGTGGGGGCCTTCCGCACAGCCGGCAATTTCGACAATCGACTTCCTTCAACGAGTGGGGCGGACCCAGGCCCTCGTAGACTACCCCGACATCGAGGACAGACCACTTACTTTCAACCCCACCCCTACCTTCCTTGGCATCACCTTTGACCGTATCCTCTCCTTCTTCGCCTCCGGGCCGCGCCTTGCCCGCACCCATCCGGCGCGGATACGGCGGGGTCGTTACTGGAGACGACCCA
>JAUYWV010104530.1:0-13120 GCA_032274565.1 Nematoplana nigrocapitula | reverse complement strand
AACAATTGGTTACATTTCAAGAGGACACTTCTACTCTGGTCTTATATATATTTGTCAAGTTGTCTGTGTGTTTGTGTTTGTATGTGTGTTTGTGTGTGTGTTCCGGGTGGGCAGCCGTACCGTTGGTGCCAGCGACCCGAAACTTTGCATGGGTGAACCCCTCAACCCTGCTGGTAACATAGGGGGTGCGAGGGCGGTGTCGAGGTCAAAGAGGATAAAATCGGTGTAAAATCGCTGTTTCGGGCAGAAGGCTGACGGACCGTTGGTGCCAGCGACCCGAAACTTAGCATGGGTGACTCCCTCAAACCTGCGGGTAACATAGGGGGGGAGGTCGACCTCCGAGATTGAGGTCGAGGTCAAGGGGTCGGGGTCAAGGAGGCTAAAAACGGTGTGAAATGGCCGTTTCGAGCAGAAGGATGCCTCTCACAGAAAATTTCATAAAACAAAAGTTGCAGGGCACCCCCGAAAATGGCGGACCGGACTATGGCAGGGTTAGGGTTTGGGTTAGGGTTAGGCATGTGCCCTATTCTATTGCCCAGCAACGCGGGTATCCTCTGCTAGTAATGTATAAACGTATAGAGCTTCAGAGCGTATATACTTCAGCATGCATGGTTTACGTACTTTTGGATATATTTAAAGGACGCATTTTTTTCGGACACCCCATAATTAACCATTTTCACGTCTACACCAGTTATGCATAATTTGGATGAATAATATCATTCATGAATATTTATACAATAAGAGAAGAGAAATAATATATACTTATTAACTTATTTGCAAAACACGTAAATTGAACATATAGGCAAAACCTTTATGTCAAACATCAATAAAATACAAAACTTTTACTATAGTTAGATAGAGATTCAAAATTCCTTCAAAATGATATATAATTTATACTGATCTTGTAATTCAAAATTGAAAATGTCTATTTTTGTCCCAGTTTACTGACTCTACTGTTGCCGTTTCGATTTATATGTCACTTCTAGAGAAGCTGTGTTCGGGAAATATATTTCTATATGGTTTATAGTGGTTAAACTTGTGATTACCGAATTTGTGTTAATCTTACTGTACATATATCACTGCATTACGGAATTGTACATTGCTGTTTTATGTGAAACCGTTTTTTTCTCCAAAATTGTAATTATTGGTCCGGCGTGGTGGGACCTACTCGTACGTCCCTGATTTTTATGAAATAATTCGTCTACGATTTGACAAACGTAGAATGTAATCATTCAATTTAATTTCGTATGTTTTTACTTTCAACATTTCCCTGCGGTGTGATTGACTATTATGCGTGGATTTACAATTTATCTGTTACTAGCGGTTCCACTACACCTTTTCAAGCTCAAGTTTCAAAAAAATATCATTGACTGTGTTTTTCAGTATCAATTTCCTGAATTCAAAATCAGTGAGTAAAGAAGAAGAATTGAGTAGTATCTAGGATAAGCGGTAAACATTATGTATGAATACTGGTATATAATTTCTTTTGGAAAATATTTGTTTGTTATCCATTGAAATTTAACATTTGATCAAAAACAGACTTGGTGTGTTTGTGTGTGCAGGAATGGATTGGTAAACAAGCGCTGAGTCTTGGCTGGAAGAACTGGTTAATTGGTGCCAGCAACGTGGGCAGTCTGGAGACTTACAAATGGCTAGATGGAAGTAGCATTCGCTATGAGTGAGTTTGCTTTAGAAAGCGAATAGCCTGCGAGTTGGTGCATTAGCAGGGGCGATTTTTTTCTGAGAAATATTTATATAGACTTAGGAAGTTTGGAGATCTTTATTTCTGAAGTAGAGGTTTAAGCAGAATAGAGTACATAAAAATGTTATCAAAAACGCATAGGCATCATCAAACATAAATTGTGAAAAGTGACACAACTATTATACTCAAGCAGTAATAGTTCCGCATCGTTTTCAGTATTCAAATGTGGTATAGTGCGTGTCCTTTTGGGTAGGTTAAACCACATTGCTTTAGAAATCGGGGGAGGAAACTACAAGATGGCGTACTCCATTCGAAGCATCTCTTGTTTAAATATGGCGTCCACATCAAAACGGATTGAATGGTAATAAAATTATTGATGTATTTAAGCAAAATTGGCTGGAAATTTAAATCCTGCAAACCCACGTAGAAGTCAATATACTGTACTAGGTACCCGCAACTATAAATACAACTGAAACTCACATATCCACCTGGAATCCCAAATCGTATAAAAATAGATATTATATAGATATATAGATATTATAGATATTATATTTATAAACAAAACTGAGTTTCGACCCCTCCTCATTCCTTCTCATCTGCTGTCTTCTGCGTGTATTCTAAAAGGTTTAGTGTATACCACCCCTGTTTACTGCGCACATACTATTAACCGACACCTAAAGAGTAATTCACTTAAGGCCATGATATATTGAATGCCTTTGGTTTACTTCAAAAAATAGTTTGCCAAAAGTTTATTTTTATCCTATCTATAATTAGAGAAATGTGGGTATGTATGTACAGTATGTCTGACCGGTATTTTTCTCCCAACTCTCTTGACGGATTTGCTTGCTTGATGACTAAAAAAATGCTACGCCAATGGGTAATAGCCACGAGATGCAAAATTTCTAATTGAGAGGCCCACAGCAGAAAATACCCCCAAAACATGTTTTTGCTGCGATGCTAAATCAATATGTCGCAGGAATTTGAATTCTGCAGTAGCCGATTGACAAATTTGAATTCTGCAGAATAAGCTATTATTATTGATTGCAATGCGAAATTAATCAACTAGTAGAATGGAGATTACTGCGATGCTAAATCAATATACTACAGAATTCAAATTCCTTAGCATAGATAGGATTACTAATGTATACAGGTAATCCTACTTGTGGATAATAATTTAACAACGAGTCAAAATAAAATAGGAACGTTAAAGCACATCGGGTGTATAATTTTGTGAATAATTCGATAAAATTACCAGCTATTTCTTACTACATGAGGGACAGCCTAATAAATGTTACTTTTAATGGATGACGCAATTTGTAACTTAAGAGACACATATAGTATACATGTTTGACACTGAATATACACAAATCTAATCTACATAGTGCTTCATTAGTTACGAACTAAAATTGTTTTAAAAATATAAATTATGTGTGGTGTATATATTGACCTGCATAATGGACTGAGTGTGGTTTATATATTGACATGTAAAACAGACAATGTGGAGTGTATTCATTTGGTTGGTGAACATTGTACCCGAAGTGATTTGTACTCATATTGTGCTATGTATCTGGTTATTGCGCATAATAAAGTCGTTTCTTGAACTGACTGGTTGTGCTTTTTACACTGGGAGCAGAGCGTTTTTCTTTTTTATGATGATGGAGGATCAAGAAAGGTCAGCGTTCTCTCACAAAACAACAGCTCTCAATGTCCCACATACACGAGAGAGGCTCATTTGCAGCTTTCAAAGTTAAACTGGATAGTTATTTCTTTTGATTGTCCTTAACCAAAGAGCAACAATTTAAAGATTCTACCTATCTGCTTTGTTGGTAGAAACTTTGTCTATGGGAATCCATGGGTGGCAGATGTACCGCGCGATCGGTTTTGGATAAATTGGAATCTCCCCTGAAGGAGGAAGCACGACCTGCAGAGCCACTTGATCTTTTTTAACAATAAATGGGAAACCGGCGAATCTATTTATGAATTCATTCGAGAGATACGATATTGTGCGAAATTTATTGCGATTCATGCTGCTGCGGTAGAAGATATGGTACATCTTCGTTCCATTCCCGACGACGTAAAACCTATTGCAACTCCGCAATGTATCATCGACGATGTAGCCCGGCTTATCGCTACTATATCCCGACTATTGACAGTGACGGTTTCAAACCAAACATCTTCACCATGATTGATTTGGGCATACATCTAGATTATGCAGGCTACCGAGAGCCACGCACTCAGCTTTACTAATAATATAGACCAGGTCACCTGGTCGAAAATCACCAGGCAAGGGTCTTAATATAAGGTAGACAACAGAAAAGTCGTCAAACGGTGTCGTTTCGAGGTCAGAGCCCCCTCAACCGCTGCTTCAACAGCCAGATTTGTCGAGATCAGAGCAGTTCTTTAGACCTCAGTGGTGACATTTTCCCATCAAACTTTACTTTCCACGGCTAGGAAGATGAGAAACACGTATGGATCCATGTGCAGAAATCTTCACTGGATGCCATACTCTGGTTTGGCGCCTCCTTATCTTTGTGAATTAATTAGGCCTGTAGCTTGTATGACAGTTCCGCCACTCCTTCGCGCACAGACTGCTATTACCCTGCGTCAACCGGACACGTGAACGTCCTCATTCGCAGTCTTTGTTCTCGTTGCTCCTCGTGCATGGAACACGCACTTATCTCAAATTTATAAGACTTTTGAAGTTTGAACCTTTCCCTAAAATAAATTGATTTTGTTGTTGTTGG
The DNA here is from genome assembly GCA_032274565.1 of Nematoplana nigrocapitula. NCBI lineage: Eukaryota > Metazoa > Platyhelminthes > Proseriata > Nematoplanidae > Nematoplana > Nematoplana nigrocapitula. Next base: position 8,674 of record JAUYWV010104530.1, on the reverse strand, counting down.
TGCGTTTGTGATGCGGGTCTACAGAAGACTCCTGAAAATGAGCTTGCGGACACAATGAGAAACTTCTGGTTTTTGGAGAAAGTCGGTACCACTATTATGAGGAGAGAAGATGGCCCTGAAGAAGACACTGATTCAAGGCAAGAGGGTTGGGTGAGAAGGAGCTCCCTCAGGGAGAGGTGAGGGTAAGTGATTGGAGGAAGAGCGGTTTGAAACTGATGGCTAACAGCAGGTAGAAGACAATCCCGCCGTATCCGCGCAGGATGGGTGCGGGCAAGGCGCAGCCCGGAGAAGAAGAAGACACTGATTCAAGGCAGCACGGAAGGTAGAAGACGATCTCGCCGTATCCGCGCAGGATGGGTGCGGGTAAGGCGCAGCCCGGAGAAGAAGAAGAAGACCAACATCCTGGTTCGAAGATATTCCAGCCGATACAGCATCGGGTATGGCATTAGCGCACTATCATCGTAACCATAGCAACACGTTTCGCACTACTCTGACTCAACTGGCTACTTGACTGACAAGAAGAGAGAAACGAATGTTAGCGGAAATGCGATATTAGAAACGAAGTACTATTAGTAAAATTTAGCCTATTACTTCACTTTTGTTCCTTGGGGTGGTTCAATTTTACTACGTATAAGGGAATTCGCGCTGTTGACATCATCATTAATTTTAGCATTCGAGCACATAATGAGCAGTTGGAGCTGCAGCTGGAACAGTAACTGCGAATACTCGGTGCTAAATTGCAATTCAATTCACTAAGAATGACTCAATGTTGACCCTCTATGCACCACATTTCCGATTTTGCCAATATTTGTGTAGTACATTTCAACGGTTTACACATTAAATCAACCTTGAATATTTTGATCTATACTCGGTTCGAGTCGAGTCTCGGACGAAGAAGAGTGCTTCAGGTCACCTCGGGTCACTAACTAACCAGAGGGTGCATAAATAATCATCTGTAGGACTAAAATATACATTAACCTGTTTATAACTGTCGTTGAAATTAAAAGCTCTCATCACGTAAGACAAAAAAGACAGCTGAAGATAGCGAAATCGAACAAGAAAGCAGTTTTGATTTGAAAATGGGGTCAGACAAGGATGTGTGGTTCTCCACTCCTATTTAATTCTGTTGGCAAGAGGGTTGAGTGAGAAGGAGCTCCCTCACGGAGAGGTGAGGATAAGTGATTAGAGGAAGAGCGGTTTGAAACTGATGGCTAACAGCAGGTAGGAGATGAGCAATGTGGCTGAACTGCTCAGAAGTTTCAACATGACAGAGATCAAGATTAGACGAGAGAGTGCAAGGAATGCCACAATTAACCTGGCAAAGGTGTGAAAATCAAAGGGAACCGGAGTTTGAGTCGTCTGTAAGTGAATCTTGATAAAGCTCTGGATGTTAAAGTTGGACATTAAGGAAGAAAGAAGAAACTATGCGTCAATTGTGGCTGTGGAGAAGAGTGCTGAGAGTGAGCTGGCAGAAGAGAAGACAAATGAATGGACTAGAAACACTATAGCAGGCGTTTCAAAAGAGGAAGGCTTGTTGGAGATGGTGAAGACAAAATAATTGAGGAAGTAGGATGATTGGAAGAGAAGAGGTGACAACTTGGCCTTGGCTACAGTGGAGGGAGAGGTGTGAAAGGAAGGAGAGGACGGAGGAGATTCGAATGAATTGATAACACGAGAAATTGGAGAGAAGAAATAAACAACGAGAGGAATATAGTCATCAGCAGAAACCTTCACGGTCCTTAAAATGGCTATGCGGTACCAAACTGAACTGATTTGAAAGAGAGCGAAGTTTGTTGATAAAAAGGCAGAGAATGCAACTTACAAAAGCACTTGCAGTTATTTGAGTCATGGACACCGAACAACGACTAACAATGCACAGACCGTGTCAAACGACATTACTTCCTACGCGGAAACACATTCTCGACCAGAAGAAAAGCAGAAAGCCATAACAGCATCATGTATGTAGTGTCCACAATGAGCTCCTAAATCAATAAATTAGACAAAATTGTGGACCCCTACTGAGATCCGACAGAGCTCATCAATCTGCGGCAAACACCTCCAGGAGACAAATAGCAAATATCGTCTGACCACCAGAGAGAGAGAGAGAGAGAGACTGGATCAAGAGATTTAGTGAGGCAGTATGGCGTGAGAATATTGGAGACGAGGAGGAGGGACGCCCATTAGAAAGGAATATCTTCATCATGTGATATGAACTGGAATCCGGAAACAGCTTGTGCATTGCACACTCAGGTGCAAATAGACCTGCCACCCCCGAAAATTTATGAAATGTAAATGCTGGTTGTCCCCTTTGTCTATTCTTTTTAAAGTTTGTGTATTCTAAGAGTGTCCTCTAGACCTATTGGTAGCCATAAAGAACTGCCCATTCTATGCTGCAGTTTAACGAGTCTTACATCGAGTAATCGATTGCTTCGTTTACAACAACAGTTCGCACTGGACGACCACTCCTTTTCCAGATGTATTTCTCAAAACGTTAAATGTATTTCGGAAAACGAAGCCATATAGTCCGATTGAAAATATTTGAGCACCGGTGTTGGCGAACAATGGTTGTTTGACTCTCTGAAGAGGTGTGAGTCACTTCAGTGGGTGGCGCAAGCTGCTTGGTCTGGCCCTACTTAAACAGCGCTGCCGCTCGCGCTTGAGCTAGTCAGGCCAGAACACTGAAGTAAAACGACAACTGCGATCAGTCACTTTTTTCTGTGGGACCCGTCAATGTTGTTCGGGCACATTCCTCAAGTCGTCCGATGTCACCTTCACACGGTGAGCGTTGTCTGCCCTAAGCTGGTACGTCGTGAAGAGATTACACCAGTAAGGATCAGCGAACGAAAGGGGCGCAGGGGCCTCCCGTCCTCATGTGTAAATAGGCTGCACGGATTGGGAGTCTCGCAGGGGCATGCAAACACCACCGTAGCCTCGACGCTACACGTGCCCCTTGGGCGGCTCCACCGCGACAAGTTTTGCTACTCCGCATATCTTTCCTGCAAGCCTAATCTGGGTGAGCCATACAAGCAGCCAGTATAGTACGCGTCTCAGAGGAGGAAGGTGCATCTGACGGCGGTCGTTTATGGTCCATAATGGGGTCTGGAGGGTGCGATATAATCAATCATCAACAATGGTTGCAGTTTTTGAAAAATATAATACAAACTGCAAAGACTACATACAGAACAATTACCGATGTAGACTGTGGAAGAGCAACTCAACAGGCGTGTAAAGTTTTCATAGTGAAAAACGTTTTACATTTTTCATTTTCCCATACGCTCCATGATGTAACTAATCATAAACATTCATGTGTTACAATGTAGTTGTGTTATTCTGAATTCCGACTATTTTTAAACGCTCCTGGACAACATTTGAAGTTTTCTGAAACACGTCTTGCGTTTTCGAAATAAATTTTATATTTTCTGAAATACAGTACATTGTCTAATTTCCAAAATACATCTGAAAAAAATGTAGATAATTTTCTATTAATGGCCATAAACAAGGTCGCTGAGCCCTCTCCTGGCTCAATATGGCGGTAAAGATTATTTTGTCCCCACGGAAAGTACAAGATGGTGTAATGATTATGATGAAAGGTAGCTAAGGAACATCAATTTTCTACCATATCCATTAGAGAATACAACCATTTTCTGCACATATTTTGACAGGTTGAAAATATCATAAGAGAAAATTTGCCAAAAACATCTCCTTAGTAAAGTGTTCACGATTTGCATCTTAAATTCGCTTCAGACATCTTAAAGGCTGAAGATATGACATCTCAATAATTAGTTTAAATCACACCTTTGCTTCTAATACTTTAAACCATTTTTATTTTTTATTTATGGAGAGGGATTTTACTTAATGTTGTGGTTTAATTTAAACAATGAATATTGTAGACAATAAATAGCATATATTTTTACACATTTATGTAATGTGAGAGAACACTATGAGTTAAATGAGTTACGAAAAAGAAGTCAGAATTGGATATTTCCACAAAAGTAGTTAATGAAGTCATCTGTCCTCATACTGTAGAGCAGCATATATCAGTTACACAAATAAATATCATGTCCACAAGTACACAAGCACTCATCTGCCAATACTATTACACAACACCTGCAAAATACACACAGAAAGGATGAGACTATTGATATTGATTGTTTCACTGATTGCTTCAGTGTTTGTGCAGAGGGATCTTCCAGATATGACCTACTAATAAAGGAAGCCATTTTAATTGTACTACTAAGGCAGCCAGTACTGAATGACCAAAACTATTCCATCAGACTAGTGGAATTTTTGTAACTCATTTAACTCAGAGCATTCTCCCACAGTTTATGAATATATAACTAATTGTGCTAATGATTATTGATTTCCTAACAACAAATTAAGAACTAAATTGATTTGAAATTTACTATTCCAATATTAAACGTGCATTGGTATAGATAGTTTACAAGGAGATCTCTTAGAAATGTTTGAAATATGAATAATAATAAACAAAGAATAGGATCTTCAAGACAATCACGCTAGCTATGGCTACAGAGAAATTGATTGATTGATATTCTTATACATTTTTGTGAGATAAAATCAGAAAATGGGATGTGATGATACAGCATGACTCAAAGCAAAAATTGCCCAGAAATTGTTTGTATGACAAAGTGTATTTGTAAAATGATATAATGATATTTGTATGACTAAATCTCAATAAGCTAAATCAAAGAAGATTATGAAACATTAGGAGTATCAAATAAAATGAACAGTTCATGTGAAATCAATTATTGATTAGTACATTAATGTTTTGCTAAAAGAGTCACTAGTAAAACTGTTCCATTCAACAAAAATAGAAACTTTGGATTGCTTGTTGGAAAGAAAACCTTTGCAAAAGCTATTGTATTGAAGCCTATTAATGCTTAGTTTTACTTTAGAAAATAATTACAAATTTGATAGAAAGAAATTTTATTAATTGATTCCTGTAAAGTTAGCTAACTTATATATATATATATATAGCAATATGGGTATACTCTACTAGTTCATTTATATATTTGATTATATTTAATTCTTTAGTTGTCGAATAGTTCTAAGTAGTTTTAAAAAATATCAAATCCAGAAAGGATATAATTATCTAATAATCATATTTTTTCTTATTGCTATATATTATATTTATTCCATATATATATATATTTAATAAAAGTATATATTAAACTGAATGTTAAATAAATATATGTATATACAGTATGTTCTTAAATTTGTAAGTATAATATCATAAGAATTGTTGGTATTCCTAGAAAACATTTAAAAGTTTTTTGGTTATTTTTTATATTTTCACCATTTTAATGTATTTTAATAATAAAATATGAAGAATATACTTGTGAATAATAATATATAGGAAAAGTTGATAATAAAATTTTAATAACAAAATGTAATATTTTCAATTAAACTATTTTAAGAAATATATGATTATGTATAATAAATATTTTTATTGATAATTTTACTTCTCATATTTTATATTTTCAAACTGATTATTTTAAAATATATTTTATCATGACATTAAAAATAATTTCATCTCATATTTGGCATCATTAATCATTCAAATATTTGATAAAAAAAATTATTTTGCTTTATAGATTATTTATAATATATTTCATTTAAATTATTGTTTTAATATTTTATAAGTTAAAATTATATTAAAGTGTCATATTATTCATTAATATAAATTTTTTTAGTATTTTACTTCATGCAAATTACACACATCAATTCAAAATACTTCAATCATTAGTAGTCAATTTGAAGAAGATAAACTGCATTAGCTCCCAAGTTTTATATAATTATAAATTGATAGGTTTTTACTTTTTAATGTCAATGACAATGTACAATGACTAAAAAATTATGACTTCTTTTATACAGTAAAAAATATATTATGTTATGTAAATTAATATTGACTGCAGATAATAAATAAATAATAAAAACTTGTTTTCTGATAGATTTTTTAATAAACAGTAGGGCATCACTGACTATTATATAATAGGTACCTGTTGAGGGGGTTTCAAAAGTTTATGTACTCCAACTATTTGATCTTCAAGTGGTATATCTAAAATGAAGTTAAAAACTGGTGATCTTGCTGGCTCTAAATATGACGAGGCATTAGTAAAAGGATCTGTATCATCCACATAACAAACACGTGTTAATAATGTTGCCATTATGTCAATCAGCTGATTCTTGCTGAGAATCTATATTGTGCGGCGTTACTTCAAGTTCAAAAACTAAACTTTATTGATATAGTTAAACAAACATCTAACGACCTTACGTGAATAAAACGATTTAACTGAAAGTAACTTGGTAAATTATTCAGCAAAATAAATATGTGATTTCTAGTAAGGCGAAATGTACAAAAATCAATGGAATCTCACGGATAGAGTAACATTAGTAAAATTATTCTGACTGTTCAAAACAGCAGTAGAACCCATATCTTTGCTTTACGAATTTGAGGCCGTCGCGCTTACGACAACTCGTAGTTTCTTAACTAACCAAATCCACCGCACTGTGGCTTGATTTGCACTGGGAATGCATTGCTTAACTACGTCCCAACCAACAAGCTTCAAGCGACGCGTCTGGTGTCTTGCAGCCAGAAAAATTGCCCTCAAGACGAATGCCCCGCCTTATTTTGCCTTATTGATTATTTCACCTCGGTCATCCTTCAAGAAAAAGGTTGTGACGAGGCATGGCCCTGCTGCTTACTTAGAGAGAATTCGTAATGTGAACGCATTATTTTTTACTTTTCTACCTGTTTGCGTTTTTGTGACCAAAGTGCGTCTATCATTTATTGAGATAATTAAGAACCTTTACTGGGACCAGCAAACTGCTGTCAGACTGAATGGCATGGTGAGGGAATATGTTGAATTGAAACAGGGCATGAGGCATGGCTGCATACTCTTGCCCTACTTGTTCTCACTCTACTGTACACGAAAATGATAATGCGCAATATCAGAGAGATGGGTGGAATCAGAGTTTGGAGGTGCAAATCTGAACAATTGACGATATGCTAAAGACACAGTAATGATGGTGGATGAGGAGCAGAAGCTACAACAACTCATGGATTTGCTCGTGGAGGAAAGTGAAAAGAAAGGCGACTTGAGATCAACAAGAAAAAGTCGTTTGTAATGGTGTTCTCGAAAACGCTAAATGAGGCCGCACTGCAGAATTGTGGTGAAAGTAGGCGAAGTGCTAGAAGAAGTACACCAGTTTGCATACCTGGGTAGCGTAGTAACGACAGACGCAAAATAGGGCCAGGATATCAAACGGCGAATCGGTATCACAACATCCTGAACAACAATTTACTACTATGTATTTCTATTTTATGAAACGAAAATATTTGCCTCACTTTCGTCCAGTGTACAGTATATAGAACTACCTCCTAAAAAACGTGTAAAATCCCAACATAACCCCTCTATAAACAGTGCCTGAATCCTTTAACAATTTTCCCAAGATACTGTCCGTGGCTGCAATCGCATTGCACTGTCATAAAACGTCAATTAGAAGATGTTTACATAAATTCCGAGGAAGTGAAGTACGGCAAAGACAGTGATTTTTCTCTTCCTATAAATGTTTATGCGCCTTATGCGGGTAGCAAACATAAATGTCTTATCGTCGTTATAAGTACCTTTCTACAGCGAGTTTTAGCTGACGAGATAAAAGTAGCACTCTGTGACGTACCGAAGCTTTATTGGTCTATTGATTTGCTCTAGGAAGGATGCACCAAATTTGGGAATTGTGACGATTTGTAGGCTACAAAGTCGATTGCACTATAGAAAAAACAAGTTGAGGTTACACTGAACAGAATGGCCAGCGAATTCGGGGTGCGACGCAGGGCAGCATTTTGGCCCTGAATTTGTTCTGTTAGGACACGGAGATGATAGGGAAATAATATTTGCTTTGTTTATATGGTTGATCAACATGAATCTGCATTTTCGCGACGAAAAAATGTTCCTAAGGTGACGAATAGAGAGACAATAAAATCCTGGATGGATGACTTGAAGTGGAGAAGGTATTAGTGAGTCAATAACTGAATACGTGAACACAGTGCCAGTGGATGGTAAATAGTTCTAATCAAAGCAGTGATATAAAATAATTATTAAAAACTAATAGGGACACATGAGAGGAATTTATTAAGTAGCCTACATTTAGAAATGGCTATGTAACAGCAGGCGTCGGAAGCATCTTGTCAATGGTCAGACAACAATTTATTACGTCAACGTCAAAAGTCCTCCAGCTTTTTAAAAATTGGGTGGTCAAAATTCCCTCCCCATCATTAGTTTCGAAGATTTCTTTATCGTGAACACCATAGATAGCTTCATTCATTTCTGGGGTAAATGAATGGAGCATTGCCGCAATCGCTTACTACAGAGTTTAAATTCCTCATTCTGAGTACCATTGTAGCTTTGCAGCAAAAGACCATCGTATAGAATGAGGTTCACCCCGGCGTGAAATGATCGCAGGGCCCCCGCAGGGCCCAGCCTGGGCCAATGGGCTGAGGACGGGCCAAAGCACGGCGTGAAATGATCGTGGGGCCCCCGCAGGGCCCAGTCTGGGCCAATGGGCTGACACGAAGGGCAAACTTTATTAATAATTTTTGGCATATAAAGATTTTTTATTGGGGTTTCATGGTAATACAACAATCTATTGAATGATA
>JAUYWV010104519.1:0-13123 GCA_032274565.1 Nematoplana nigrocapitula | reverse complement strand
ACTCTAGCCTTTCATGCACCATCAAATCATTATACATGATTTCCAGAATATACTACTTCTAGTAGTATGCAAATAAAAATTAAAAAATATTATGTTTAATATGAATTTGTAGAAGGAGATGCGAACAAGAAAATAGGCAATTCAACAACTTATTTTATGAAAGAATGAAAGACGTCACGGGAGTTGTCTAGTGGACAGGAGACAGATAGATAGCCAATATACTTCACAGGGGGTCCTACTTTGATAAATTGATTTTTGGTGGATTCTCTGAAAATAAAACAACAATCCATCTTCTCATCTCTGTCTCTTATCCATTAACGAACCCAACAGCTTCGTTCTTTGCGATAACATAAAAATAATGCTACTGAAAGATTTCTCTTTTTTTCAAACGATACATTTTTGAAAAACATAATTTATAAATACTACCTTGAAAGTCGTGCTGATAATCGCATTAAAAGTCGCACGATAAAAATTCGCGTCGAGTGTACCCTGGGTCAGATTTGGACTCGTAAACCTTTTGGTCGTATGTATGACGAAATAACAATAACAAAACAACGGATCATATGAGATCAGCAAACGTTGCCTAGCAGTAGAATCAGTGTGAGAGCGAACAGTTCCATGCTGTGATGGAATTGTAACACAGCATTCAGTACTTCTCCGCATTGTCAGGTAGAAAGTTTCTGTTCAGAGAAAGCATTTTCTTTTACTTGGAAAAGTATCGCTCAACTCCAGTTCGGCATACAGGCAAAGGGGGAAAGAGTAGTTTGTAAGAAGGCTATTATCATTGTGAGGTCGTTCTTTACAAGTCGTTTCTAGTAAGTCTGCATATGCCTGCGAAATTGTATACAGGACTTAGATTGTTGCTACTCCATCGGGATCATATTGGAGGACACTGATGTCAGGGTCATGACCCACTTCAAGGGTTCGGGATTGGGTGTATCTGACGCAGTTAGAAATGAAAGTGCGACAACTTCCATCACTGTTGCTCAAGCAGGTGGGGGTGTTTCTGCTATCGTCACATGGTGTGACGAAGGAATGAACAGTCATTGGTCTGGAGTTGGTGTAGGTCCGTTTTCTCCAGTTTGGGCTTTCCGTCAGTAGCCTAGCGGTGTTGGTAGTTGGGGTCGAGTTTGGTGTTACATTATTCGGAAGCCAAATTTCCTTCGCCGGTGCCGTTTTGATGACGGATTTGGGTATTGTCAGGTCCAGGTCCAGCAACCTGGCAACTACCCCCCCCCTCCCCGGAGTCTCCAAAGGTCAAGGAGGCTAACCGCAACTCAACAAGGCAGAGGCCTGAAGATGCGGGACAGGAGAGGAGAAGATGAGAGGGATCCTGCTGGCCTTCTCCATAGGAAGGTCAAGAGCGGGAATCGATGGAGGTAAGAGGCACGAAGAGTGGAGTGCCCGTTGCAACGAAGGCGCGAAAGCTCGCAACGGGAAGAACGGGGAAGAAGAAGCTCCCCAGGAGAAGAATTTAGAATCTGGGAGTCTGGAAGTTTCTTTCGAAGACCGCCAGGAGGAGATTGGGGAAATTATAACATCAGAAGATGTACCGGTTTTGGCTATTGCGTCGCACAAGGCGGATGAAGGGAGAAGTCTGTTATATAACAAAGTATGATTTTTTACCTCGATATCATCCATTGCAAAATGGCAGCAGGCCGCTTGAATGGGCGAACCGTTGTGGAAATAATGTTCGGCCAAAGAATTGCAGGATTCTTTCAGTAATCTGAAAGTGATTGTTGTTTTTTTAGAAAAACGATTTCGTCAAAATAAGAAACAGTTCATTTATATCTTTTTCTAATAGGGAAGCTTTCACAGCCATTTTCCATCAGTTTTAATTTTCATTTTGAATTCTACTAATCTTCAGCAATTTTGACTAGGATATTTACACTACTAGAATAGTAGATGTTTGCTATTTCTCTCTATATATTTTTCCTTGTTTGTTTGTTCCTTAACATCAAAGCACGTCAGACGAACGCACTTTCTACCGAGATGGTCACCGTCAATTTTTTGTTTTTTTCTATTTATTCACAAACCGGTAAGGTTCTGTTTTAGGGTCTTTTTAGACCATTTTAAGACAACCCAATCTTTACGTCATTTTATATCTGTTCTTTATATGCCATGTTAATGAAAATTTGAGCTGTTAAAGAATACCTCACGCCGCAGTGAAGTCACCATTGACAAATCACATTACATTCCCTATTATTGATTTATTGATTAATTTGTTAACTTATTTTATCGCAAAAACAATGCTAAAACAATATGCTACAGGATAAGACTATTCACAACGAAATAGACTCTGACAGCTGTTTTTTCCCATAAGGTTTTGTTGTTATTTTTTTGTTTGATGTTTGTTATTTGTGTTATGTCTGACGAACCGGACAGTGTCCTCGCTCTCCGCAGCGTTGTCATGGCGATGCTTGGAGGAGACCCGCTTCTGGGGCGGAGGGCTCCGGATGTGGCCCTCGATAGCGGCCTGGACAATCACCACGGACTCATCAATTTGGCCCTGGCGGGAGAGGAACTTGGTCAGACTGCGCACATCTCCCAAGGCCATGCAGTGCTCCATGGCCTCTTCCGATTCCTCTTGCATCAGCAGGTTGGCGTAGCTGGAGAGAGTGAGGAAAGAGGTCAAGCGAATCTTCTATACGATTGTCTATTCTAAATTGCAATTGAAAATGACTTCTTTTCGCGCTCAAGTGTGAGGGGTAGAGTTAAGAAAGCTCTTACTACTAATGGCAACATAGTTCACCAGCCGCTAAAGGGTGAGGGGTAGAGTTAAGAAAGCTCGTACTACTAATGGCAACATTGTTCACCAGCCGATCAAGGGTGAGGGGTAGAGTTAAGAAAGCTCTTACTACTAATGGCAACATTGTTCACCATGAAGACTGGGTACATTGGCGGTGGAGCCGTGCGTAATGTAAACGGATAACGCTCCAATACGCATGCCAGTGCGATATTCTACCTCAATGCAAAATACGCAGATGATGAAGCTATCTTGCGTCTGAGGTTTTCTGGTTCATTCGCATTCTCCTTTCCATGCTTCTCCGTCTACTCTCCAGTTTCTGTAGCCCTGTGCTTCCTCCAGCACTGCTTCCGGCGGGCTACTGGCCGTCACTCTCACTATCGCTCCAGCTGCTTTCCCCTTGTAGCTCTCGAGTATTCCCATGTCCAATTGGGACACCAAATGCATACACGCAGCGGCACCATATTCTAGGATGGATCTCCCCATCGCGAGATAAGTCGCCCTGACGAGCAGGTGCCTGTCAAACGCCCAGTCAAATCCTTCCACCGTCCTGAGTATTTTTGTTTATTTGCGGGTCTTCTCAATCACTTTTCTGTTTTTGCATCGGAGGATGTTGGCGCAAATTTTATTGTTTGTAATTTTGATTAGCGAAAAGTACGGATAGTCAACAACCACAATTCCCCGGCACGTTTCTAAATGCAAAATTTTTAATTTACAAGAAGAAGAACCCACCGTCTGGACAACTGCTTCCAATAGTCGAGGGAAACGCCAGGAGCCACAGACAGCGCCTTCTCCCATCGCCCTAGACGGGTCTGAAGCTCGCAAAAGTGTTGCAAATTTCCCGAACGAAGGTGCCACCTCGAGGCGTCTTTCAGTTGTTCTTCCTTGCTTGGCGCCAACACACCGACGCCAAATTTGCTCAGGCGCGTCATTTCTCGTTCGCGCGCCTCAGCCTAAAAGCACACCACAAACCAGATGAACAAGTGCATGGTGTCAAAATTAAAAAACGCAGTGTTTTATGCAAAAACGTGGTGTTTGAAAAAACTCGGTGTTTTATGACAATACTCGTGTTTTATACAAAGACGTGGTGTTTATGCAGAAACGCGGTGTTTTATGTAAAGATGCGATGTTTTATGAAAATTCACTGTTTTATGTAAAGACGCGGTGTTTTATGCAAGTACGCAGTGTTCTATATAAACACGCGATGTTTTATTCAGAAACGCGGTGTTTTATGTAGAAACGCGATGTTTATGCAGAAATTCGGTGTTTTATGCAAATATGCGGTGTTTTATATACTATAAATACGCGATGTTTTATGAAGAAACGCGGTGTTACATACTCCTCTGTACTTGATCAAGTGCTTGGTGTGGACGATTCCCATGCGATAGGACGCCGGCAACATGGCATCTTCCACTCCCTGGCACACCTGGATCAGTTGCCAAGCGTTGTGGGCGTGCGGAGAGGCCTGTGTGAAGAAAAACAAAGGGGAAGTGAAGTACTTGTTGCACGCGAGCAGGGGAGGGCCACTTGGTCACCCACTTGCATGAGGGAGATAAGCTTCCCCGTGATGCTGGACGGATCGGCGCCCCTCGCCAGGGCCTCCTTGTTCACCTCCAGCGATTTGCTGCCGGCCAGCCGAGGTGGGGAGCCCACTTCGAGTCCTCGGTCTCCGCCAGGTGAGGCCACCACATCGGCCAGACAAGCGCCGGCCAACAGACGCAACTCGAGACCGGCGGTCACACGTGACAGGGACCACAGGCGTACGGTGGAATCACGAGAGCTTGAGGCCAAGAGGAAGGGCCGGCTTGGGTGGGATGTGAGTCCTGCACAGGAGAAGCGGTAGTTGTTGTGCATTAGCACCATTGTGGTCACTATGATGCTCTTGAGTTGTTACTGAAGGTATGCAGCCTAGAACGAGGGCGTCAGTAGTACACAATTCGGTTCTGTCAGGCGCAGTTTTAATGGCGGAGATAAGGCGTCATTTATATGGGTGGATTCGGTGCTCCTAAGACACAGATAAAACTGAAAGGTGGGAAAATCGAAACACCTCATCTCTCAATATGATACTATACTATCGTAGCAATTTGTAGACTTGCTTCCTACACCAGATTTTTAGAAACTGAGATAGGGTAATTTGTGAAAATAACTTTATTAGTCGTGAGCCATCCTATAGAAAGATCGTATCTCGATCGAAATGGACTCACTACTAATTCCAGAGGTATTTCGGAGTGTCTTCTAGCCTCTTATCTCATGCGAGTGTGCGTTTGCTGAATACCTTTGCGGTGTTGTTTAGGTCTCGTTGGCGGGCCCCATAGAGTCGCCTTCTCGTGGCGGTATGTCCTGCTCTGACAGACAAAGTACTGCATTCTCTGGAACCACCTAGGATTCACTACTCTCTCCTGTTTCTCTTCACTCTCTCATTTACCTTTCTCCTTTTTCGTTCTCTTTTTCTTTCAATCCTTTTATCTCTTTCTCATCCTTGTCTCTGCACCCTTTACTTTCTATCCTATCCTTCTGTCTTTGCCCACCCTCTCTTTATCTCTTTCTCATCCCACTTTGTGTCTACACCCTTTACTTTCTATCAAAACAACCGTCGAGTGCTAGATCAAAGTTTATTATGAAATTCAGATCAAAACACGAGCATGCACAGAGCATTAATCAAGTCATATTCCGAGATCAGAAATCCGATAATCAAAGTCACGGACACCTACAGTCCACGCCTTGGCATTGCAAATAGTATAAGGCTGGAAACTACCTACTAAAAAACCACACAACAGCAGCAACTACAACCAACGAAAACCAACAGAAATATAACACTTCTCTTGCGCTAACCTTTTAGAACAGTTTTAAAATTCCATGCGCGTAGACAAGGAATGGTTAAGGAGTAATCTTTAATTGAATCTACATTGAAACAAAAATATTGTTTCTTAACTTTGTGCTTTTATACTACTTAGTGATCTGACGTTTTGGAACACCTCGAGTTCAATCAATAAATAAACTGAAGTAACCAAATAGTATTCAACTTAGTAAAAGGATCAATACAGTCAGTTAAAATAATTTAAAACATTCATATGAGTTTATAATAAATAATATTTTGGTAGAGAAATATATTGAAAGAGATTTTGTGTATTTAATGTCGGAAAGCACAAATTTGTAAGCAATTTATTAATATTTATTTGTATTAGAGTAGAGATGTTTGTTAATATACATCATTAGATTTATCTCTACCACAGCTGATATAATGACCTTAACACTATTTTTGTTGTTTTGCGCGAATTTATATATCGTTTTGTTTTTCAGCTAAGTGATCGATTTCATTATATATAATTGGTCAGTACTCAATCAGTCGTCTGTTTGCCGTGTTGTATTTCTAATTTATTGTCACTGCCCGAATTAATGACAAGTTTGTTCAATAATTTACTATATTTTATAAAATATAGAATTAATATAAGTTATATTGTGTTATATTATATTTATAACACCGACATTCCTAATAGAAATTGTCAATTTGACAATCATTAAACATTTATACTAAAATTTTAATTATTACATTTCTACGTGAAAGACAACATCAAAAAAGTAATATACCTGAATGAATCAATAAAAATTTTCAAGTGTTCATTTAATAATATTAATGATACACTATACAGTATAAATCATAATTGATATCTCATTTAATTAATAATATTATAATCAAACTCAAAGTCATAATAGTCAGACAGTAATGCCTATTTTATGTTATGCTATGAAAGTTCTTTAAATTTTTGAGAAAGGATTTGTGATTTTCAGCACTATTGTATAGGAATGCCCTAGCCCAAGGCCTAGGGCTAGGAAGGGAACCATATAATACCCTTTTTAGTCTAAAACTTAGTTTAATTAAAACAAAATATTTTTTTAGAATACATTCTTTGAACAAAATTACTTGCATTGATTTTTACAGCATAAATTAGCCAAAATATAAAAATTAATTCCGAACAATTATATTTTATATAATTATAATTAAAATCAACAAATTTTAGTATTTTAATTTTATTATTAATATATCAATGCAATGGCAATGTCCAATAACAATGTCTATGATTAAAAATATAAAAAGTAAATGTAAATATTTATAAAAAATAAAATATATATTTTTTTGGAATAGATTATTTATAGTTTTAAATATATTTATATTATACAAAAAATTGCAAATATGAAATAGATTTTTTTATTAAAATTTATTAAAATAGAAAAATTTAAATTAGAATAAAAGTCATTGACATTATTAAAAAAAATATATATTACAATATTTTCTTAAAAAGAATAAATAAATATTTTTACTATTATTTCTATATATTATATTAAAGTAATAAATAATTTTAAATTCATATATTAATCATAATAAAAAAATTTTTTTAAATTTATTTTTTTAAATATATTATAAAGAATTCCAAATAGATTTATATAGGTAATCTCTAAATTTATTGATATCATTATAATTTTTAAAATTAGAGTAAAGGTCAATGGTAAAGTAAAACGTGACTTTGAAAAAAGTGCTCTAGATAAAAACTATAGAATATAGTTGATAAAAAATCTAAGCAATGTCCTACTTTAAAGAGTTATAAAAAATCCCTAGTCGAACCTATGCTAGCTGAAAAAAAGGACTTTAAATAAAGATAATGATAATGATAAGAGTTAGAAAAAAAATAATTTCATATATTCCATTTATTATTACCAAAAAATAATAGCAAGGATAAAAATTATTACTATACTTATTTCAAAAATATTAAATTCATAAATAGTTATAATTAAATGTCCAAATGTATTATTTTTTTAATTTATTTCTCCAATGAAACTCTGACCAATAAGAAGGGAATGCTATATTGCCTCTTAATTTCTATTTTGCTCATGACCACAAGTTTTTTATATATTACCTCAGTCTACAAGATTTTGCTCTTGAATGATAATATTATCTTGATACATGCCAAGGTTAATATTTTATTGATCCTTGTAGACTCATGAACCATCAGACATTATGCAGAAACCAAGGAGAAGCCATCAATGAATGATAGGTACATAGATAACACATAGATATTCATTAATTTGAATTATTCAATATTGCTTCAATGAGTCTTGTTCAGTTACAGCAAAGACCCAATAACCTTTACTATTAATATTTTACATCTCTCATTTATTCATTATAATTTCTTTTATAAATATTAAAATCAATTTCTATACATAAATATTGATCTAATTACTGACAATTATTCATATTGAACATCAATTGACAATAATTAACTCTAAGTCAATGTTTATTGGAAATATATAGCAATACAGCATACAATATATTTGAAAATAATGTCTGAATTTTTTAAATCACATTATATTGAAATGCAGTTTTCAAATTAACTTTGACACAACTCTTTTCTACATCTTTTATCTTTTTATCTAAGATTCATCCATAAAAGACTTAGTAAGCCCATTGATTTTAAAAGGCATTTTAATAATTTTGCAAGTGCAAAAAAGATTCAAAGGTAATAAATACTTTATAACTATTTATAGACTATTTTACTCTTATAGCCATAAATCAATTGATTTCACTCATAGTAAAAATGCTTTTAACAAGCCAATCATTTAAAAAAAAAGTTTTATTATTCACTTAAAGATTACTTTGACTAAAGTAATTATGATGTAGCTTTTTAAAAATAATGGTAATATACTCTTATATATAAGATTATCTCATTTATTTTACATTATTATAATCAAAATGATAAATTTGTATTAAAAATTTAAATAAACATCATTATTAATGTGTTTATTGAGGATATCCGTAAAATAATGCTGAGCATTCCCAATGCCCTCAACAAAATGGAAAGTGAGTGGACCAGCTGCAGAAAACACACCCCAAACAATGGTTGATCACCTTGAAGATGCAGCTGGATGACATTCTGCACTCTGTTGCAATCTTAAGCACAGAGGTAGTACCGGCACAATTATATCTGCTCCCATTGGAGAGGAGTCTCATCACTAAAGTGTACTGATGTCCACTGGTCAGCTGTCCAGTGAAGATGTTCCTGAGCCCATTGCAGATATGCTCCTTGATGACATGCAGTCAGAAGTGGTTTCTTGGGAGCCACATAGGAGAATCTGCCAGCACTGAACAGCTTTGACCTCACAGTGTGAGCAGTTACCTCAAACACCATGTGCTTCCCTCTGCTGCTGTGACAATGTGATACTTCTCTTTCTGGGACTCTGCATTAACATTCTCAACAGCTGTTGCTCCTGCTGCTCTGATGAGTTGATGCATCTTCCGACATGATGTCTATCATCTACAGATCCTGTCGCACAGTGCTTACTCAGAAGGGCACATAAAAACATAGTGGAAGTTGTCTGACTGTAAGCCCCATTTCACACAGAGTTACAATTTGAACACACTAATCATGACTGAGAGAGAGAGAGAGAGAGAGAACCATGATTGTGTATGTACTGACACAAAATTGTGACCTTGTATGCCTTCTTTGCTCATTATTTTCAATGCAAAATTAATAGAAAAAATTCATTGTCTGTCATCACAATGCACAACATGCTTACACTGCTACACATCCCTATTGCATTCATGTTGGCTGTCTTCACAACACACTAGACTATAGGATAAGTTACGTCTCACCTATACAGACAGTCATCATTGTGTAGTCTATTCTGCTCACTCAGCTGGGACTAGAAGGGTGAAATTATCAGTGAGTAATCTTAACACATTTAGTTATATTGTATAATGCTAAAAATTGTTTGCTTATCTATTTCAATAGCTACATCAGACTAAAGTTAGTAATTCGCAATACAATTGCTTTTATCAGTTAATTTTTTTCCAGCCCTATATGTAGTACTAGTCAATATTTATAACTTGTATTAAATCACACAATGTCTGCATAAATAGTTTTGGTAAAGGGAATAATTATACACATACCATGAAGTATGATGGTTAGATGGTTAACAGATTTATCTGTCTATGATACTTACTCGTTTAGAAAGATTATAAAGCTTGAAACTTTTAATATAGCAGGATGGTATTTGATTATTCATTTGATATACCTAGTTGAAAATATAATTAGGATGGAGTTACTTTTTAGTGATTGAAAATTGTGAAAACTGTTCGTAATTGTCTACCTCTCTCTCCCGCGATGTGTGTGTGTGTGTGTGTGTGTGTGTGTGTGTGTGTGTGTGTGTCTGTGTGTGTCTGTACAGTTGTATTGTGCGCTATGTGAAAGTGTGTCCTGTTGTCTTGATGCCCTGTTTCACGAAACGAGACGAATTTGTCGGTAAGCGTTGCATCTTCCGCGAAGTCACCACAGATATCCACGAGTCTGGCTACATCCGGCTGGTTGAATCAGATGCCAACAATGAAGTTGTCAGAGTGAGTAGAGATGATTATTTTAGCCCAACCAAAGAGGAGGGAGGAGATAATGAATGTAGATTTGTGCCTTCCGTGTTTTAGTCTCACTAAAACGCGCATTAAATCCCAGGTTGCGCCCTTCCGACCCGGCCCCAACGTCGCTCTTAGAAACCTGTTTTTATCTTCAACTCACATTTTTCTTTGTTTATCTGAGAAAAATTTCCATTTAATTTTCGTTTGACTGTACCCCACCCCAAACTGCATCATTGTTCGTTGTGAACAGAACCACTTCATATACTGTAACTCCACACTGATAGGCTCAATTTCACCAAATAACCTATTTACCCTTTGTTAGGTCATTGCTATGACTGAGGAAACGCAGTTATGACGGTGTACTTCGCTGTGGTAGGGCCTCAGTCAGAATAATATGTCAACTACTGTAACTTTGCATTTTCTTTAAATTCCTTCCCCTCTCCTCCTTGGAAATTACAACAAACAACAACCAGTTTTGGATGGTAATAAAGAACTAGAACTCTCACAACCTGCCGCTTCTTGTCCCAGTTACCCACACTCATACCACCCCTACGGCACGTACACTCCTTACTCCGTTGAACCGTCAGTGAGTAGCGTGAGCTAGAACTCCCGTCGGGAATTGAGTTAATTTACACTCCGCTCAACCGTGTATTTCTCCAGCTCGCGCAATCCTCAGGCAGCACGTTCAGTTCAGGGCTTCCCTCACAATTTCACCACAGATATAGCCCGCCTCCTCACTTCACTGACTTTGTCTTTCCAGCGGTGGCTCGCTATTAGTCATTTGTCAAGGATAACATTATGATCTGGTCCTCTTTAATGGTCATGTACCAGGTCCCGAAGGAGAGTGTTTTTTACTGGTATTGTAGGTGTATGTAGTGGTAGTAGTAGAATTTCCCAGTTCCTTTCATAGATGTCGCCTCTGGGAGGTCGGGGCACGAATGCGTCCCCTCGATCGGGAATTACAACAACAACAGGAAGACTGACATTGGAGAATGAGTGAGGTGCGGTATTCATATAGAGGCAGAAAAGAGAATCGGAAGGGGTGGGAGCAGAGGTCGTCGTAAGAGAAAGCGAGTAACTCAGAACTGCATGAAGCGTGTGAGTCCGTGGAGAAGGCGAGGTTGTTACGGAAGTGGTAACGAGAGGCGTACAAGACGGACAGGGTTTTTGACTTAGTCTCTCAATTGGCAAGAGAGGACGCTATCTTTTATACACAGCCTGCTATGTTGGGAATTTTGTATGAGCATAGAATGTGTGTGTGTGTGTTCCATAATGGGTTTGACCGCTTGCAATTAGTGCTGAGGGTTAGGCACATTTCTCAGTTTTTCAATTTGATGATGTCCAGCACTTTTTTTCGCGTCAACCTTTCCCAATCTTTATTTTGCCTTTAAGTGATTGCACTATTTCAGGTTATATCAAATTTTCTTTACCTCTAGTTTAATAGAGAGAGAGAGAGAGAGAGAGATAGATAGAGAGAGAAGTGAAAAAGAGAGAAACAGTAGAAGGTCACAGGGAACGCCGCACTTTGCCAGCCGGAGCAGGACACCCACCACGAGAAGGCGACTGCATGGCGGCTGCCATATGTGTTCGTGTAAGAGCATGTATCAGAACAGAGGTGATTTAATTTGTAATCATAGCGCAGTCCAATCAAAATCAAATGCATAGCGAAAAAAGATAAATGCAGTACTAGCATCTGATGGATCCTTATTTGAGTCGGACTCAATTCCAGGACTATAGTGTCCGATATCACAGTGTCTTCGAGGAGAATTTGTGGAAACGGTATAGCATTCGGATGAATCTGGGTGGACGATGAGCCGAGAGAGTTTGCTCAGATGACCCGTCGTCTGCCACCTTGCCAATGTAAGCAGTATGGTTGATTTCTGTAGCCGGAAAAGCAATTCCTCTGTGAATTATGTGTAGGCAGCGAGCTCCTGCCAGGCAGTGCTTGCGTGTTAGCTGGCTGATGTGTTGGCATGCATTTAAACCAGCGGCAAGCTGGTGCTGCTCCACTTACCCTCGCCGTATGTTTCTCCATCCACTGCCTCCTGCATTGGATTAAATAGTGTAGCTAGTGTACATCATCGAATGCGAAGGCCATCAGCGGTCGTGGTTTGGACTAAGTTTAGCAGGTGCGCGGGAGGCTGTCGGTTTGTCGGTGAAACCCATCCTGTCTGTTTGGAGGATCACCTGCTGTTTACTTACTGTTCACTGGTGGCTCAGGCGATTGCTATAGCTAGTTCTTCAAGCAGATCTCTCTTCGGATATAATAATCGGGAAATATATTGCAAATGGGTTTATTGTCCATCTTTCTTGTCATTTATTCCAAACGACTGACATTTCCTGCGCTTGATCTTTTATCTTACGATTCAAATATTAGGGAAGTTTTCAAAACTGCGGCTGGAGAAAAGAGAGTAGATAGCGTAGAACTGTTTGGGAAAGCAGCTTGAAGTTCAAGTATCTTGGCTCGATAGTACAAACAATGACCGCTATGACCAATGAGGCATCCTCGTCCCCTCCCGATATACGCTCTTCTAGAGATGCGAGGATCTTTCAATTATTCACACTAAGTTTAGAAATCTAATATGGGTAGTGTAAATATTTCCGTGTTAATTTCAAAATTTATATTACCGGTTGCAAGAACAAAAATGCTGTCCAACTCAACATAGATAAATTATTAAAGCCACGGCAGGTCTCGAACACGCTAAAACCAATCTAAAATTCCTTAGAATATCGACTTTGAACATTAGCGTGACGGACTCACATACCAGAGAGACAGACAGACAACTATACAGAGTTCACCGAGATAAGGATGCTCAGATTCTCTGCCTGAACCAGATGAAGAGGAAGAATAGAATTTATACTAATTTTTTTAGGAA
This sequence comes from Nematoplana nigrocapitula, assembly GCA_032274565.1. Lineage (NCBI taxonomy): Eukaryota > Metazoa > Platyhelminthes > Proseriata > Nematoplanidae > Nematoplana > Nematoplana nigrocapitula. The sequence continues at coordinate 99 of JAUYWV010104519.1, read as the reverse complement.
AGCCTACCAAACATCAACCCTGAGTAGTAGGCAATGTGTCTTATCTAGCCCTAGCACCGACCTAGTTTACCTTAGCAACGGCTCTCGTCCAATCAGATT
>JAUYWV010104508.1:0-13130 GCA_032274565.1 Nematoplana nigrocapitula | reverse complement strand
TCTAATCAGACGCATACGCACTGAAATGAAAAAGTTTTCAAGTGTAGTAAGTGTTTCAATTAGAACGTTTTGTTTGGATAAAGTACGTCACGCATGGCTGGTGATCTGGAGCGTATCTATAGTATACTACTACTATGGTTTCTTTTAAGACGAGCAGTGCGCTGTTGTGTCGTTTCTTCGTTTCGTGACTTGGAGCCATAAGTCTATTTTATTTTTCTTTGGAATTTGTTCGCCAATTACAATCACTATACCAACTCTAACATTTCAATTTGACCTATTATTTCCAAGTATGCTTGTATATACATTAGTTAACAAATTTATCAATTACTCGTAAACAACAAATTTAAAGTGCTTGATGTTTGCTGTTATTAATGAATAAATTATTTCCAAATATGACAAATGTTTTTCGAAACAGTAATGGAATTTGGAGATTTTGCGTATAATGTTTTACATTAAACTGATCAATAAATCAATAATGGGAAACGCAATATGACTGTGGTCAGTGGTGATTTCACTGCGACGTAAGGTGTTCTGTATTTCCAAAAAATAAGGTCGCATATCAAGAACAGATATAGAAGTGACTTCTAATTTAGGTATAGTCTCAAAAATGCCTAAAAATGTCCCTTAAAACGAAACCTGTGGCACCTATATGGATGAAACACATAGTGCATGCTAGTAGGAAATAGGTATAACAGATATATTGCTACACACGCGGACAATTAATTTGCACAAGCTTTCCATGCATCACATTCCAAGAATTAGATGAAAACGTTTTTAGTTAGATAGAAAAATATTTTTTATTGCTATAAGTTTGATCTGCCAATCTCACCCTCTGTATCCCTGGATGCTAGCCCGCGTGTGTGTGTGTGTGCCAAACAAAAACTCGATCCCACAACACAGATCCACATAGTCTGGTGTGGAGATGGGCAAGAAAATTCGGGAGAATGACTTGGTTGACACGCTTATAGAATTTGTGAGCTGAAAATGGCTTTCACCCACCCACTCATATTGAGTCAGAGGGTTGAGAAAACGTTGTTGGAGACGAAAGGAAGTTGATGTAAACCCAGAGATGAACGCTAGAGGGAGGGTGTCGTTTGCAATAGATCAGCTTGGTGGTGTATGTGTACTCTATAGCTGTGGGAGCTGGAATGAAAAATATAACGAGACGAGATAGATATACAGACAGACAGACAGTAGTCATGCGGCGGATCGAGGAGCGTTGTGTTGTAAGGATTGATGCAGATGCTGCTGGGGAAATTGCGGCAACGACTGTCCTGGCGCGTGCACTTTACAGTCACGCTATGTCTCCCGATTGAGGACTGACTGTATATATATTTGGCTTATTACGGTGTGTATAGATTGCGCATTGTATTTTTTGCAACCAGAGATTTCCTTTCCACGTGAAATGGCATTGGAAAGAGAGATGTAAAATCGAAACTGGAACTGATCGCTTTTATGGCGCGATAACATTTCTGAAAGGAAAACGGTTCTTTTTCTTATATAAATTTGGGAAGCAAAGCAACGCATGTAGACTGGTACACAGTTCAGTTATATTGTGACTCTGAACTGTCGCTCAGCGAGCGAGACTGAACCCAATGTTGGACAGCCAACTCGCGAGCGTGGGAACCGCTCCACTGATGACAACGAGTTCACGTGACCTTGAGAACATCATGTGACTACAGCACGTGATGACCTAGCAGTGAACTTGACCTTGACCTAGTTATGACGTACTACGCTCTGATTGGATGACCTACTTTCGTTGCTAAACAATGACTTTAATCTGATTGGACGAGAGCCGTTGCTAAGGTAAACCAGGCCGTTGATAGGGCTAGATACGACACATTGCCTACTACTGTATACGTGTCTCTTGAGTTACAAATGGCGTCTCGCAAGTTACAATTTGTATTCTTTTCGTAACTATTATTTCCAGTGTCCCTCGTGTTAGAAATGTATACCTTTATTGAATTGTTTCCAAAATTGTAAAATAGATAAATGGACTAAACCCGATATGCCTTAATTCGCGATTTTATTGTGTCTTGTTTTTTATCAATATACAAGAGTCCGTCTGAAAAAACCTCCCACATTTCACAGGTTACCTGAAAGGCCAAGAAGGTAAATGTTAGTCAAAAATCAATAATGTGGAATGCAATATGATTGGTCAGTTGTGATTTCACTGAGGCGTAAGGTGTTCTTTAACTCCAAAAGGACCTTAAAACTGCGCGTGTAGATGGAAATTAATCAAAGCATAGCGCATGTTTTCCATTGATGGTCTAGGAGGAGATAGCGATCATAGAGCAACACACACACACAGAGACAATTAATTGTTGCAAGCTCTACGTTGTTTCACATTCCGAGGATTATATTCAATCATATATACTGGCAACGCATTCTTTGTGTTGAGAGTGCTTCATGACCACTGCGAAATTTATGTAATGGCACGCATGAGTACTGTACGCACAAAAACAGCCCCTTTTAAACTCTTGCCTGCTTCAGTGGCAGAAGTAAAACAAAAGCCTTTCTGTGAAGTGGAGATAATATACAGAAATGGCATTGTAAAGTGGATATTTCTAGTAAAATCAACTTCGTATATCTTTCAGATAGTGTCTATTTTTCATCGGTAAAAGCGGAAAAGGTTTCGCAAATCTGTAAGCCTAAAATGTCGGATTTATGAAATAGTACACAATTGTATCCTACTCTTTTTTTATTCTGTATGTCGAAATAAATTTCCTCTGATTTTTTATAGTTCGTTCCATCTTTTATATAGCGCGCTGTCTCCTGTTTACATTATCTCACTGTTGTATGCTTATCCGGATTTCGTGCGCCATATATTTCCCGTTCTCCATCCAATCCACTCGAACCCAATTTCTGTGTGAAAGTTCCCTGTCATTTCACGTCTGCTCTTTATTCGCCTAGATGCAATAATTTATTTAAGGCATTTTCCCATTTGTCTATACGGCTTCGGCTAACTCCGCCTTACACCAAATGGGGTTATCATGTGAAACTTCGAAACCGGTGGCAGCTGTTAGTTTTTAATTGCTGTAACGTTTCGTGACAGCGGGACGATTGTTAACCACTTTTTTTCTGGATTCAGTTATTTATAATACTGTAGGTCATTATTATAAATTTATAGATGGGGAAGGCTTCGGAACTGAAATCCGGCAAATTTCACGGGAATAACGTTATAGCGGATGTTTAGAAAAATAATGACAATTTCGCTGCATCTTATCAGCGGTTAACTGCAGTTTTGAAACTTGATAAGCCACCCGTGTTTCACACACTTTACTCTACAGTATGCACATAATATGTACGCTGATTACATTGATCGCATTAATCACATAAACACAGTGCCCCGAAATAATTTGGCTATAGTAAAAGCGACAATTTAGGAGTAGACACGAATATTAAATGTTAGTTTTTTTTGGATATTTTTTGTATAATATTGTTCGCGAGATATTGTTTTAAAGTCAAGCAATTCATTATGTGCCCCTATAACTCGAAAGAATCTCCTTTCAGAATCTGAAAACAAACAAATAGTTGACCGATCTAGACGAGAATGCACAACTGAAAGAAAGAGAGATGCAGACTATATTGGAAGAATAAGCAAAGATGGTTCAATTGCAAGAAGAAGCACTAAAGAGAGTGAAGTAACGGGTTGTTCAATTGAATCGCGGAATCAATGGAAGCAAAGAAAAGGGGTATTTCGAACCAACTTGTCAAGATTAGCTTGAAGAGAAAAGTAGAGGACTCTCAGCTGCATGCTTCTTGTTCTTACAAATTAACAAAGAAATAGTGTCTGCCAGTTTGGTCATGTGGCTCGTATATGCTTATAATACGTTTTAACTGTTACTATAGTTAATAATCATATACTGTATATCTGTTTTACTGTCTGGCAAATTAATTGTCACATGTGCTTAACTCTCATACTCCTGTTTGTATACATCAATTCAGTGACACATTTAGCTGATAAAATGTTCGTATATAGTAAAATTAGAGATTTCTATCTTCAATTATGATTTTATAATCCATGTTTAGGTAATTAAATAAGCTATTTGAAGACGATACGGTATTAATATCAGATAGTATAGAAGGATTACAGAAAACGGTTAATGAAAAAATTAAGGATTTTGGAATGAGCCTGAACGCTAACAAGATAAAAATAAACGTAATACGCAAAAAATAAAAATAAAATTTGAAATTAAAGTTGATAACAAATAACTTGAACAAGTGAATACCTTGGAAGCTGGATTACAGGGGATGGTAAATGCGAGGAAACAGGACAAGTCGGTTAAGAGAAACTTGGGGATATGATATCAAGAAATACAACGGAAATAAAAGCATATACAAATTACTCAATGCGCTAAATTTATTCACAAGTGATGGTCTAATTTAAAACGAAAAAATTATATTATGACCACAATAAAAAACACAGTGGATAAAAATATTAAAATGATTGATAAAACCAGGCTACCACCACAATACCAAAATAATTGTCATATCCTTATATTGGAACAATTTTAAAAATGTATTGTTACGGAAATGGAGCAAGGGCTCCCTGATGCGTTGACCCAGACAGATTCCAACTGTAAGTGCTACCGCATCACATGATTATTTATATGTATCATTTGATTGCTCCGACACATAGCTTTTCGACCTGCCAAGGTGCGACTTGTATTTAAGCAATTACTTATAAGACATTATCATATTAAACACAAACATTTAAAAAATGCGTAACCCTCAGTAGTGTAGCAAATTAACAAAATTCTGATACAAAATATATATGTCGTTTAATCACTATACTGTATATAAAATCTGTCAAGGTCAGATATGGTCTGTATTGATTATGTAGATAATACAAACAACAATTTGCCACTTCTGAAGTGTGTTCGTAGATGGTACACAAGTCGCAATGATATGGCTAACCGGCTGACCACTCTATATAATGAATCTGACAAATATCTGATTATGGAGCTTACTTTTTTTGAAGTTATGGAATGGACAGGAAGTGTCGTATACTGTAGAATCTATTTGTTTAATGGCTAATCGATCTAACTGAACAAAATAATGCCTGGCAACAACCGTGTTCCGTTCATTTGTCAATCTACAGGGCCCGCAGAAGCAACGGCGTGGCGTGTCTGTTGAATTTAAAAATTATAATTCCAGTTAAATAATTTAATATTTCAATGCTTGTTAAACAGTGACTAAATAAATAATTACAATATTATTTGATATTATTTACATCATTTATATTAATAATAATAATAATAATTATAATAATAATAATTAAATGATCTATTACAGATTAAAACATTTATTTTAAAAACACATTTTGATTTTCAATCCCAATATTAAATAAATGATAGATTTTTTGAGACACATAAATCAAAACCAAAGTTACTGAATACAGATATCACAATTATACCTACTGTATACTCGTAAATGACCGGTACACAATTATTCGGAAAAAGAAGAGTTGTATCTAAATAAAACATAGAACAAATCCATTATCAACGAGTTTCCTAGAACGCATGAGTGCTGGAATATCGAACTAACACAATGATTTTCGGTAAACCCGATTTACTCGCAAGTAAAACTTCATAAATTACAAGCCGATGGAGACAAATGAATGCACAACTCCAGCATTAACCCTTGTCCTCGGTTGATTGTACGAAAGTCTGCATCGATTGACTTATTATTTTTGTTCTTTTAGTTTGTGTAATGAAAGACTTCAAAATCCGACACAATTTAATTATATTCCTTCGACAGTGCCAATTTCATAAGAATATCATCATATTGAGTGTGATACTCTGTTTCATTGGAAATGAAGAATCGTTGATTGTCGCCGAATTATAGAACGTCTGACGATCAAAATAGAAAACCTTTATAGGGACAAGACCATTGAATATCCGTCAACTTTGTGTAGGGTTTAGGACAAAGCCGAATATATTTTATGCAGCCTAGTTTACGGTAAATTAAACAACATTAAGTAGTATAAGCTAGAGTACCCGATTTCATTGAAAATGAAAACCGTCGAAAATGCGGTTAAAAGTGTTTATGTCACGTGACCAGTTTCATCACCTGATGTGGCATCGGCAGACAGAATATCTGGATACAGGAATACAAGACTGCCATAAATTAATCAAATAAAATGAAGGGTTACGAAAAACAGTGTTCCCGGATTCTCCATATTAGGGGAGATCGGGGCAAAATGAAAGATAACTGTAAAGCTTAAAAAATTAATTTGGCAGCCTCTAACGCTAGCAACGACCTATACTTTTGTGGTTGCCAAGGACCTTGAGTTGACCTTGAATTTCTCCTATAGATTTGGGCCAGTGAGCGTGCGCTACATCGTTGATCTGCGATAACAATAAATGAAAAATAATTGTTACATGAAAAGACATAAAATCACATATTTTTCAATGAAAATCGATCGCACTCTAGAAAGAAATAATTCGAGTTAAAGACATTTTTCGTACTTTTATTTATTGATTAATATAGTAAAACAAAAATGTTATGATATCGACGTGTTCCTTTTTGCCCCGCTGTTCCGTTTTTCCCAGTCTCTCTTATATAGGTTTGATTGTCTTTCTACGTGCCATACTTGAGTTTGTCTTGCTCTATAGTTACAGGCGCAGTCTGAACTAGGTGTATTGCATTTTAAACTCCCTATAGGAGTGGTGTATTGGAGCGGATATATTTGGGCTAAGTCGGGAAGAAGTTGTTATGACTGCAGACAATCATCTTGGCAGTCACTAAAGAAATATTTAAAAATACATTGAGGCATTCGGTCGATCCGCCAGAGTATTTAGGGCTATATGTAGTTACTGCGATGCGATGGGTAGAGGTTTTTATGTCTATGTGTTTGCCTTCGAAAGATACTCTCCCTATATATTCAGGATATGACGGGGTTTCAGGCATCTGTCTCACTCCCTGCCGGTTTAATGTATCATGAGATCTATGAGGTCTATGTGCTAAAGCGATATATGGCAGAAGTGAACCACTTGCAGAAGATTCTTTCTGATTAATTTTGTCACTATAGGCCAAACTGCCGTAAGCTATTGAATAATTAGCGCTGCTCAGAAATTTGCATATCTATTATATTGATTTTGTGCTCTGTATACCTATAAGATCGGGTAGAAAACCATTAGAGAAAGCATAAGTGTGAAAAGAAAAAAATGTGATAAAAGGTAGATAAATTGGAAACCATTACGTATGGAATGTACGTGATTATATAAAGTAATTCTTGGTCGAGTTTTATAATTTTTTGCACAATCAAATAAGCATGAAATTTAAATTTAAACTTTAAAGAACAGATTTCACACATTATTATCTATATTTTTTCTTGATCTATATTATTAATTTCGTAACGTCCGGCACAAATGATTGGTTGATTCATTCATTAGTCTCACACTTGTTTAAATTTGAACAGAATTTGCAGCGTGTAGCGCATATTGCAAATATACTCTGTGACCTCGTTCTCTAATTATATTATTTAGACGAAGAATAATAAATCACGTCCCTTTGGCGTTCTATATTTATACCCAACGCAGTTCTTTAGTGTAACTGACTTTCAGGTTTTTTCTAATTTATCGGAACACCTTCATGGGTATTGGTCAGGAACTGGGGCAACTGGTAGTGGTGGATAGATCGATCGTCTCGGCTGTATAGTGCAAGTGTACTTATCACACAAAAGCGAGAGGAAGGAAAACTCGAATCAGAGCTAAAACCGTGTAAACTCGCTGAACTGAAAGTAGTCTGGCAGTAAGTGAAGACGGTCGGAAGACAAAGATTGATTTTGCGCCTGCGAGTGAAAAGAAAATTTCTGTCGTTATCCAGCGGGTGATCGCTGAATGGAGGTAAAGGTCTGTCTCTATGTCTGTTTTGTTGGGGTGTCATGGGGAGTCGCTCAGAGAACGCAATTGTTTAATAGATGTGATCCTTAATAGAGGTTTTCCTGTATCAGTCAGTCAAGTGGGTTCCTTCTCTTTTCAGGTTGCCACTTCTTCCTGTATTGCGATGCTCCGAACACCGTTTCTGTTGTCCATCCACTCCATGCTTCAATGTCATCCATCCACATTTGCCTGGGTCTTCCCTTCTTGCTACGTGTTCCTTTGTTCCGTCCCATAAACTTTTCGTTTTCTAGCTTTTCATGTCTCAGAATATGACCGCAGTCAGCCAACTTTCTTACTTAACAATTCTATCTTCGTATGCACTTTATCATTTTCAATATCATTCTCCTCACTGCCCACATTTCTGCTGCTTCAATCCCTCTTTCCATTGGTTTTGTTCGAATCCGTAGGTCACCACTGACCATACATACACTGTATGATCTCAGTAGCTTCAATTTGGTCTACATTTGCAACCTTTTCCCGCATAATCTTTCCATTGAGTTGAAAATTCTTTGTGCCATGGCATTTCTGTTCTTTATCACCACCTCACATCGGCCATCATCGGTCACTGTTCTACCTACAGTATAGCATCGTTTGAACTTGCTCTATCTTTTCCGTATTAACTTTCGGACTTTCGTTTTTTATGTTCATCCAGAGACATATTTTTTCGCCATGTTCTTTCACTTGGACAAACGGCTGTATAGAGCAATGCCAATAAGTGAAACTGGAAATTTTTTGCAAAAGGAAGTATGTTTTTGATTACCACGTAGTAGAAATCTTATAATAGACGAGGCTTTGGGGTAGATGCATTGCAAAAAAGACTCCTACTTTATCGCATAATTCTTTCATCTATACTTTCTTTGGCGCAGATGTTGTACGCTCCTGCGCCTAGTCTTAAACCTCAGCCCAACTCATTTAAAATTGCCCCACTGTCTGGTCGTGTCGGTCTGCCCACCTCGTTAGCTCTCCTAATCCTAACCCCAGCTTCTGGGAGCAGCATCCAGTTAGGGTCGGTTTGATGGTGCGGTTAGGATAATTGTACACATTGTGTGGTACAATATTGGTCGACAGTTGTGAGAAATTGAAAATAAGCGCTTTCTGCTCTGCTCTGAAATGCATTTCTCTTGAGTCTAACAATGAGCAAATATTTTGAAAACGTTCCTTAAATATTGTTCAATCTTAGAGTAAATGTCAGTCTAGTAGCCTTAGACTAGGGAAATTCTTTCTAACTAAAATAATATTTCCCAGTGAAATTATCCACATTGTTGAGCTCAACTTTTCATGCATATATTCAAATTTTCACATTTTTAAAGCTTTACATAAAGCCTCAGGAGAGAGGTGTTATTTTCTTTAAGAGAAAAACTAATTTTTGTTTTAATTATCTAATTGATTTCAATAATTTAGCTCGCCTATTAGCACCTCTAATCCCGGAAGTTCAAGTCGAAAAAGCAGAAGCTGTTTGTTTGAGCTGAGTTGATTTTAATTTCCAGTTCGAGGGATTGACGTCAACTGACATGCTTTATCTGAATTGAAGATCTTAGGGCACAGCTCGCCATAATCTTTGAATTATTGAATTAGATGGGCAGCAACCGGAGATGGATTTCCTAAGAGGATTTTCGTCCTGCACGGATCGGTGTATGTTGGTGAAGTTTGCTCTCTGTCAGCATGTCTCTGTTAGTCTCCTAATATGAAGTCATACATGTTGCGGTTCAATGGTATCCAATCTGTCATGATTCTGGTTCTGAATTAAGGATATTAACTGCAATATGTGCCGATACTTTCCTGTATCGTGCAGCTTAAGCATTTAAACTGTCGCGAAGATAGAGACAGGAAAGAAAAAGTGAAACAGGAGAGAAAAGTACGAGAGAAGAGAGTGTGAAGTGAGAAAGAGAGAGAAAAACTAGATTAAAGAAAGAGACAGGAAATAAATATAAAATGAAAGGAGAGAGTAACGCGAAACAAAAGAGAGTAAGAGAAAAATAAACTTAGGAAAAGATATGATAAAGAAGTTATAGCAAAAACAGAGAGCTGAAGAAAATAGTTAGAGAGAAAAGAATGGAGTTAGAGAGAGAGAAAGAGAGAGAGAGAGAATATACAAACTAAAAAGAGAAGAGAGAAAAGAGCGGAGAAGAGAATAGAGGTAGAGAAAATAAAAAGAGAGAGAAAGAGAGTAGAGACACAAGAGAGAAAAAATAGAAGAGATAAACTGCAGGAGGCCTCAAATGAACGCAGTACTGGATATGAACTATACTGATGAGGCAGTCAATACTTCTGGTAACTTGTGTATGAGAAGTGCTCTTTCTGCAAATGTGTCATATAAATACAGCATGCATTTCCTTGCCATAGATAGACCATGTAGTTTAGTTTAACAGATTATGCAATCGCTAGAATCGCTTATGTAACTTACTCAGTGTTTGTGTGCAGCGGCCTTCAATTCCATCAAATCAAAGTCATATTTTTTAGCGATTCCAAAACTTTTTATGATAAAAAGTTGTTTTAAAATTCTCTTGGGGATAGATCCTTGTACGTCCTAAATTTACATTGGTCGAACAAAGCGGTATTTGACTGAACGATCTGTAGGCATTCCCATTGTTTAGAATATTTCCCACTTTTAAGTGCTCGTGATGGTTTGGATTTGGCAGTTGGAAGACAAAGCTGTTTCACTTGTCTTGATGGTTTTTCCATGGTACAGTAGCTTTTCCACAACATTTTTGCCATCGTTTCATTTGTATGTGTTGTGTTCACTATACAGTGAAGCCTCGTTAATCCGGTCAAATTTCTCTCGGAACGCATTAATCCGAAAATTCGCGTTTCGGAAACGGAAGTATTAAAACCGGGAACAATCGGTTCAGTTCGCTAAAAATCTGATTTATTAATCCGGGCGGGGATTCGGCAGCGATCAAACACAGCGTTCCTTTAAATACGCCTAGAGAACTTACTGCCAGGATGGAGGACGTTAAAAACTGAATTGTCCAAATAGATGCGGGCTCTATGTACATATATCTTGCCTACTAATTGGCTAATTGAGATTTAAATTTCTGTTCCATCCACTTGTCTAGTCGAATGTCTAAATATATATCGTACAGCTGACCGCCTACTTTTTTATTCGCTTGTGAGAAATGTCGTCAGTGGTGATGGATAGATTGTGTGATTTGAAGCAACGTAAAATGAGCCTATTAATCTTAAAAGTTATGAGTGTACTTGTACTTGTTTGGTGCGTTTCGATTTTTATATAATACATTATAAACTTTGCTATATATACATGTACACATACAATACTTCGGCTTAGTAAATTGTACTAGAAAGGAAGACAAACTAAGGCCGAACTGCATACTGGATTTACAGAATCATAAAAATGGATCATATTTTGTAGTGTTTTAGCAATATTGAATTTTTCCATCAGCTAATAGACTGGACAGAAGTTACAATTACTCTGGGATATCTTGCATATAAATGAAGTTGCTTGTTTGGCCGCCAGTAGTATATGAATGCATAGTTAGATGATATTCAATGGCCAGAAAAATAGTGATTCAATATAGCCCGGAAAATATATTAATCCGGAATTTTCTGGGAACCAAAGTGTCCGGATTAACGAGGCTTCACTGTACTTTTGTTATATTACTCAAAAACGGCAGCGCGTATGAATGTGAAATTTAGCACTAAAATCCTGTGAAGGAACAAAAATGTCCTGCCAAATTTTAGCCACCGGGCATCGTGAGGGGCGAATCTTTGTGATTTGGCTATTCCATTACTAAGCATTGTCTACAATCCTACGTCAGTTATCTGCTTATTGCTGACGTCACTGCCACGCTCATTCGACGGCAGACAGCCAGCAACGTACGGTATTCTGTCGATTCCGAGCGCTGACGATGGACGAGGTAACTTCAATGTGAACAGCTGAAATCAATAAGTTGAATAAAAATAGCTTATTGTCGCTAATCAAATCAATCCGGCGGAGTTCCCAGGATTTGCCGGGATAGGTGACTCTAACACTGGAGAGTGTGCGGAGCATATGTGCGGAAGTAGTAAATGCCGGCAGGTCATTGAGCTTGGTTAGTTGTTCCAATGTGCTTTGTGCAATAACACATTTCACAAACAGAAGGAATGTAGCGGTATTGATGCCAATATTTTTACTATATGCTCTAATAATGACCAGGTGGTGATGCTGTGCACAAAATGTAAAAAGCATGATTTAACTAGCTCAAATAATGCATCTACTTAGTTCTTTAAATTCGACTTGGTTTATATAGAGATTACTGGATCTCCTATGATTGGGATTGACGCGGAGGTGCCATCTTCCATCGAGCTAAACGACCTTTAACTGGTTTAATTTATTACAATATATATTATGTGACAGTGTCACATGTTCATCGCAGTCATCAACTCTCGTCCGGTCAATACTTGGAATCATGTGAAAGATAATCATGCTATTTTAGGACACGTTCTGTCCAAATACACAGACCAACAGAAATATCCACTTTTATCGATCAACACAATCGAGTAACACACCAAAGTCTGCAAAGGAAGGAATACAAATAATCATATAGTATACGCTAAACAAAATTAATGTGCAATCTACCGGACGACCCATAAATAATCCTTTGTCAAATATCGATCCTACATTTCTAATATAACGGACGTTTCAATTTTGTCAGTATATTTTATGTGGCATTTATTACCAATCTTATTTGAAAATCTGCGCTTGTGCGGCGTATAAGGCACTGTATGGTATCTTACGAAAGCTATAGGAACATGGTCTATTGACGGAAACTCAAGAAACGATATTACATGTAGCTATCTGTTGGTTAATACTAAATTATATAGAATGATAACAGCGACATAGTCACACCAGTTGACTTTCTAATCAAATACACATAAAAAACTACAAAGTGCGCACTCGCAAAAAATAATACTTAACATTTTCCCACTGTATGATATGTAAAGAAAGATTAAAGCATTGTCTAAACGAGAGCAGTTACGGAATTTAAATATCCTTCAAAGAATTTTCAGTGAGAAACGATTAATTTCAATAGTTTTGCATTGCACATGACATTTTTCTTACAAAAGGTTTGGCAAATTCAAAATATGCACGCGCGCAGTAATTGTTCAATATATTCACACAATTTTATATCCACTGAAAGAAGAAAACATTATCTAAAAGATAGCAGTTGTTGTGATCTGTACTGTCAAATGTTGTGTATCTGTACTGTATAATGCGTCTGTATACTGTCTGTATGTTCTGTC
>JAUYWV010104497.1:0-13131 GCA_032274565.1 Nematoplana nigrocapitula | reverse complement strand
CTCTCTCTCTCTCTCTCTCTCTCTCTCTCTCTCTCTCTCTCTCTCTCTCTCTCTCTCTCTCTCTCTCTCTCTCTCAGTAACCTCTATTTTCTGTCATACATTGGAGACACATATTCATTATCTTAACACTAATTAAATAACTTTGAATGATAGGTTTATCCCGAAACTTCACTTATTAGACAATCTGTCAGTAATGATGAAAACTTGAAAGTATGTATTTTGATTTATTGAACTTGTGCTGGGGAGGTCTACAAAGAACTACCCATTAAAAGTCTTGGCATTTTTTTGGAATTGCGTGGACCCATAGCTGCCCAATTGCTTTCGGCGATGGAAGATTGCCTCATTATCAGATGATTCTGGATGGGTGCTTTCGCCGTCCTTTTCTTTCTATCTGCAGTCCCTCTCTCTCTGGACTTAGTGAAAAGCATGTCGACATTTTTGGCATCCGTCAGTTCTTTGTTTCTTCTCCACTGACTAAGAGAACTCTTCTCCCCGTCTTCGCGTGTCTGGTTGATTGGATTTGCAAGTAGAACTGTCGTCAAGTCGACCAATCGAGTGAGCGCGCGGCGTACCCCCCTTCGACGTTCGCTCCTTAGTGGTGTGCTTCCGGTGGGGGTGGGGTGGCTTTGAGGAGTATTGATTTATCGATTTTCCTTTCTCTCTTCCGGTCGGTTCGAGGGGGAGGAGAGATGCCGACGGAGGGAGCGCGAGAAGAAATTATGTATGTGTACGCGCGGCGAGTGGCAGTGGATCTTGTCCCCCGCTGCCATTCATCATTCCCCCTTCGTCGGCAATCGGGACTGGCCGTGATTTGTATACCGGACGAGGAGTTGTAGTCATCATGAGGGCTAATTCGGACGATGCGTCGTCAACCCGGGATCTATTTGATCGGCGTAAACAGTCTGACTGGTCCCCGGTCTTCACCACCCAGAAGAGTTTGGACGAGTACGGCAGTGGTGGCGCCATTGCTAGTTCCGAAAAGGGGCGCCGTCGTCGCCAGAGCGACTTTCACGCCACGACCACAAGCACGTCCGCCGCCGCGCGTGGTCGACGGAGCGGTTCCGGTGGTCGACCGCTCTCCATGGCCTCCATCTCCGAGCTGTTCAACGGGGCGATGGCCGGTTTGAAAAGTGGCGCCTGGACTGGTGGTGGAAGCAATGGCTGGACCACGCCAAACCATCGTGAAGAAACGGAAGAGGAGGAGGCGGATTCGGGCCAGGGTAGCGGCAGTGTATTTCGGCAGTTGGCGAGGAAGAGTTTCTCCTCAGGTTCCTCCACCACCGGTACCAGTGAAACAAAAAACGCCGGCGAGGAACAGCGGTGGCCGTCGCCAGATTCACCAACGTCGGAACATTTGTTGCGTACCATGCATTATGTGGAACCGGCCGCTTCGTTTTTGCTCAAATTGTGGAGTAATATGGGTCACTTCCAGGATATGCAGGTTTTCGGCGATGGTAGTATCAAGGTATTGTTAACCAGATATCCATGGATTTTTCCTTTTTTGTGGAGGGGCCATTAAAATTCCGCCGTCAGCTCGACAACTTTCCCCTGGACTGGCTTGTATGGTTCACTCAGATTAGGCTCGCGGGAAAGATATGCGGAGACGCAAAACTTGTCGCGGAAGAGCCGCCCAAGGGGCACCTGTAGCTTTGAGGCTACGGTGGTGTTTGCAGGCTCATGGGAGGCTCCCCATTCCATAGAACCTATTTACACATAGGGAGGGGAGCCCCCTGCGTTCGTGTTGTTCCAGCTTAGGGCAGACAACTCTTACCGAGTGAAGGTGACATCGTACGACATGAGGAATGAGCCCGAACAAACTTGACGGTCCCACAGAAGAAGTGGCTGGTCGCAGTTGCCGTTTTACTTCAGTGTTCTAATCTAGCTATAGATCGGACCGGACCTATCAGCTTTTGACGCAGACTGAAAGGAATCACACACTTTTCAAGAGAGTTGAATTGTTAGCTACTATAAAGGGTTTCGTTCTAATATGCTGAGAAGTTGACAGGTGACTGTTCTAAACTGTAAAAAAATCCCTTCTCACAGCTAACGTTTTTTATTTCCCACTCTGTTATAACTTTGCTGTCACGTACAGCCTGACTACCGATGCTATTGTGGCCCGTTTGTATTTATCTCTTGACGCGCTGTTCTGGTCATATTGGTGTCAGCTTTGTTAGTTTTGGACAGATTCCAGTGGCTAGTCTTCTTTCTCTTCTACGTATGTCTACCTAAATTCCGATCACTGGCGTATCGCAGAATGTAAATTTACTGAGCTATATATTCTAAGGTACTACGAGACCTGCCCAGAGATATGGAGAAATTTTGCTAGAGCGAACACTGTTGCATGAATTGTTTTTTCTCTAATTAGCAAGTGACCTAACTGTCAATTCGCCGCGGCATCGGACTCACCAATCACGTTTTCTGTCTCTGGAAAGTGGGATAGGAACACGAGAACGAAAAAGTCTAGAATGAAAAATGAGTCAAGAGAGGAAAATGAGAGATAAGTAAGGAGAGGAAAATAAGCGAGGAGAATAAGTGAAGTTATAGAAACGAAAGGTGTCAGAGAGGAAAGTAGAGAATGGTTAGAAAGAAGTCAGGCAGGAGAGTAAAGGGCTAGAAAGGAGTCAGAGTGACGAGTAAAAGAATGAATGGAGAGGAGTTAGAGGAGAGTATAATAAGAGAAGGGATAGAGAGGTGAGTAAGAGAAAGGATAACAAACAGTCAGAGAGGTTAATAAGATGGAGAGGACTGAAGTCAGAGGAGAGGAGTTAGACAGGACAGTAAAAAGCGATAGAGAGGCAACCGCGAGATAAAAAGGAGGGTGGGAGTGAATCAGAGATAGGTGATAAGACGGAGATGTAAATGAGTGAAGATAGAGAGATGCCGTGCAAATGAGGAATGAGACGGTAGATGGATGTGAGTTAAGCAGTAGTCGAGAATTGGTTTGGGTACGCCCAACAATATGTAGTTATATGGTAATTCATTCGTCTAATAGTCTAACAAATGTGATTTTACATATGCACGCGTCTCAACGTCATCGATTAATTGCTTTGTCATTATTTCTGGATGGGAACGCGGCGTGAATGAGAGTGAGGGGAAGGGGGCTTGGTGTTGAGAAGGTTGGCTTCGGCAGACTAACTAGTCTTTTCCTATTCCCCATTCCCAAATCGAGGTATTGCTATGGTTATTGAAGAGACAGAGGACATATCTGTATTCTTGCGTCGTGACTATAGGCAACATAAAGGAAAATCTGGTTCATTGAGACTTTGAGGGAATTTTCTCCTTCTAATGAGAGATGTAGTCTACCCAAAGGAACAAAAGGTAGCAAGGAAGAGGGGAGTTTTGCCTATTCAAAAAGGTTGCAGATTCGTAAATGTAAAGCTTTGTAGTAAACTGTTTGGCGCACTCTTTGATGTTTTGTGAAAGTTCTAATTTTGATCATGTATAGTGTGATTTCGTCTCGACTGTTCTCTTGGTGAAAATAATTTATCTTAGTCGGGAAAAATTTCTTTTTTAACTCCATATGGGAATAGGGAGGTCAAGTTAGGCAGCAGATTATTTGATACAATTATAGTTATTATCTGAGTCAATTCAGCATGAATAATATGAATTACGGCATTCAATGTCTGAAACACAAGCTGGTGTTTGTTTTAGGCATTGGTAATTTTGAAATACACTGGAAATGTGTTCTTGTTTTACAAGATAATAAACATTTTGTTTATTTATATAGACCTGTTTCCACTATTCCTAGTCGAAATGTTTGCTTCACTTATTAGTTTCGCGTATTAGCAAAGTGGTGAAAAAAAGAACCAGTTTTATTGTTTTAGAATATTCCATGAAAATGTAGAAATTGTTTTAAAAAGAATGATTATAAAAATTGTTCTAAATAGAAGACCTTTTTGTTTTGGAAATCAGAACGGACTTTTAGCCACGTCGAATAGTAAAGACAATCATTTTGACTTTATTCTAGGACACCTTGTATGTGAAAAAAAAACAGTGCAGTGAGCAGTCATAAATGAGTTTTTCCATGGTGATAAACATGCCAAATTGATCAATTATTAAACCTTTAATAGTGCGAACGCATTCTATATAAGTTAGTTCCTTTGTCAGCACCATTTTACCTGTTTGTGCGCTGCAAGTAATAATAGTGTTTCGTTTTTCATAATTAATCGATGCCCCATATATAGTTAAGGAGATTTGTGTAATCAATTAAGTAATCAACCCTGCCAGACAAGCATAAACAAAACTTATAGGATATATTTAACGCTCCCGCTAGCTCGGAATGTAACCAAAGAAATATCACTTGCAATAAATGTTCCCACAAATGTTACCTTTTCCATAGAAGAATTACAGAACGCATGATATCAATAACAGGCATAAAATGACGTAAGGATTTGGCAGTGTAAGAAGTGTTGAAAAATACCCTCAAAACGGAACATGTGGCTCCAATAGCGTTTGTTTAATGACGAGCAGTGCACAACGCGGGTATGAGACAGTCGTCCCTCGACTAATTGTTGACGAGCAATGCGCTGTGTGAGGGTTTCACAGTCGCGCTTGTGGGATGTTGACACACAGTTACTTTTAATTCGTTGAGTTGTTTTTTGTTTCGATGCACTAAAATTCTCCTGACAGACCGTGACTGGGAGCTATTTGTTTTTGGAATTTTGGCGCCAATTACAATCCATGTCAATTTTCTTATTTCAATGTACTGTAATTCAATTTCCAAGTCTCCTTGCGTATAATTATTAGGTAATAAATTAGTCAATAATTTTTATGAATAATTTCAAAATAACCGATTTTTTTGTCTTTATTAATTATCGATTGTTCTAGAATACTGCTGTCTGTTTTATGATTAAGTTATCTACAAATGTGACAATTTTTGTTCGAATCAGTAATGGAAATTTCGAGATTTTGCGTATGCTGTGTGACAACAAATCGATCAATAAATGACTGTGGTCAGTGGTGATGACGTAAGGTGTTATTTAACTCTATTGAATTTCAATAAGATCGCATATCATGAACAGGTATAAAAGAGACGTATAGAGTTTTGATAGTCTCAAAAGCGCCTGAAATGGACACACTTAAAACGGAACCTGTCGCAGACATACGGATGAAAATAAAAATCACATAGTGCATGAACTGCCCCGCCAGTCAAAGTATGGGTATCCAAAATTTCAGCTCTCTTCAATCGATGGTCTACTAGGAGATAGCAAACACATAGAGAGACAATTGTTTTTGGGAAACCCTCCTCATGTTATCACATTCCGAAGATTAATTACATATATAGTCTTTTTCATAGAAACCTTTAAATCGCGCGGTACATGCAGAAGCACTTATCGAAAAAGACTGCATATTACATCCTCTATAATCCGCCGTCTAAGTGGCAAATTATATTTGATAAACTACTCTCTCCATTTATTTTTTGAAAATGTGGAATTTCGTTTACCTTATATAGGAATCATCAGAATCAATGTGCAATAAATATTCAATCATTGAAAATTGTTATACGATATTTATACTATATAGTATTATAATGGTATACTGAAGTAATTTTCAGAAATGGCATGATTGACAAGATATCCACCGGCAGACCAGTTTCGGGGTACTAGTTCAAAACCTATTCAGTTCTGACGAGGGACAATAACCCCGAAGTCGGTCTGCTGGTGGATATCTTGTCGAACATGCCATTTGTGCAGACGTAAAGATTTTATAATAATTTGTCAAACCAGACATCTCTGCCCTCCACTTTGCCAGCACCAAACTCGAGAAACCACATTTATTGTTTTGTTAATAATCATTAGAATATAAAATATTTTATTTTCAACAAATAAATCTTTCTAATCGAAAATCTTGAATAATGTAAAAATTTAGAATTTGTATCAGAATTTTCAGGAAATTTCGGTCACATCACGTAAAGCAGTTTGACGTTTCAGTGACCCAGTTATGACATGTGAGTTCAGTTAAAATTGACCGAGTAAACTTGGGAAAAAATCTCCGACTAGTGTTCCATTTTCATATATGAAATTGTCAACCAACTAACTTTATATGAGCCAGGCAACCTTCTAACTGTGGGTTTATTTTATATATGTTGACACTGTCTTCTACATTTTAATTGGCACGACTAATTTAACCCGTCACATGCTTCCTGATGTTCGCACGCTTGACATCAACAGCGGGAAATCCATAATTGGGCTCACTGGAGCATGCCGGGATTTGTACTTGATGTACCTCACTTAATTTGCGTATATGTATAGCATACTCAAAATGCCGCAATGTAATTATTTGTAAAATATAGCGTAAATATTAAAGTCTGCTCTTGTATAGATTTGTGTAGGTACACTAAAAATGCAAAGGTATAAATTTTCTGCCTTAATTTAATCATGCCCTTCGGACCATAATTGAAAAATGTCCAATCCATTGTTTTTATTAGTGTACATACCAGAGTAAGCGCATGAAGGTTTTCCAGCATCATTTCTCTGAGCCTCCCTATCCGGAATTAAACCAATGAATTGTACGTATATCGTGGTCATCTCCCGCATGTTTCTACCTCACGTCATGCAGCTTGCACAATCGAAATGACTTTTCCACGATGTAGAAAAGTGGTATCGGCATGGCAAGAGCAAAAGCGGCACAACTGGACACACCAGAGAATTTTTCAGCAGATGGGTGGACGATAAAGAAGTCTGACGAAAACAGGATTCATGCGTTTGAAATGTGGTGCTGGCCGCGCGTATGATTGGTGCATCTTGGAGAGGCCACTGTACCAATGAATCAGTGATGGAAGTGCTGGGTGTGAAGAGGGAGCTCTTTGGAATGGTTGGGAAAGTGAATCTGCAATATTTTGGTCATGTGGCACGTGTGGCAGCGATGGAGATCCAGCGCAGACTTATGGAGAGCATGATGCTATGTTAGAAAATGTTTTTTTTCAATGATCAGAGAAAAAACATTAAAAAAACCATTACATGTGCATTTCAGAAGGGCTTTTAGCATTAGATAAAACACGTTTTTCCGACAAGAAAACCCTTTTCAAATACCCATATAAGGGTTTTTTCTATGATCATTGATAAAAACCCTATTTTTTCTAACAGAGTGGTGGGAACGAGATACATTTTACGAATGCAAGACACTGGGGCAGGACAGTGGAGAAGGTTCGCAAATGAGATGTGCATCATCTGTCGCCGTATGATGATGATGATTATAAAAGGAATTATTGTAGTCTCTGAAATTTATAATTGCCGTTATAGAATATTGGAAAATTGTATTAATTAGCGATCAAATTTAATTTTCGCGGTATAGAACAATGCATCAACTAATGTCCATGAAAATGCTAAATCACACGTTTACACATAAAATCACACAGTTTCTGCTTTAGTCACTTCATTTATAAACTGGTCTTGGATGAATTTGTAATTCTTATTTGCCACTCTTTGAAATTATGCCTCAGATATCAAGCTGAATGTTGTCGCTAATATATCCATGTCACCAACCTTGCATGCCTTTGCTATATATAGTTTCGATTTCATGGCCTTCTTTACCCGATATTAGGCTTGGCGGAATGCAATTGTTATCGAAAGTAATTTAAATTTAATTTGCTTTATTAGCAAGAACTATGTGTCATTTCTCCAATAAATACCAATCGGAGTACACAAAGGCAAAAGCCTATTTTTTGGTGACCAGTTCATGATTATGAGTAGGCTAGCTACTTCCTGCATCCCTTCGAACTGACGTTATAGCCACAAATTTGAATAGTTTTATTTTATATACTCTTCTCTTTATTTTTCTAAAAGTGTCACATTTCTAATACGACTTTTGATAACCACACCACCGATCGGTTCTTTCTATATACTATATACTTGTTGTAATTGTTGCAGGTTGAGAATGTCCAATTGGTTAATCGTTTCGATGGTCGAGGAAATGTTACCGGAACTCTCCATCTTACAATGACCCACGCTTTCTTTGTGGAAACCAATGGAAGCCGAGAGATCTGGGTGAGTCAAGTGAAATAACTGTGCAAGTTTTCCAAATGTAAATCTTACTTGCCAGGTGACATCTCGACTCGATTGATGGGCTGTGGCATGACTTTATAAGTGAAATAACCTATCCATTATCGAAGTAGAGGAAGCTGTGTTTTTAAAATAAATTAATTCTGTATAGTTTTAAGTGTGTGTTTGGAGTCCGACATTATTATATTGTCGGTTGAACGCTATAATGTTTTATTGCTTGTGGAAATTGTACTGTGATCACTGCAGCAAGCAGACAGGTAGGCATTATATGGCACTAAATGAGACAGTGCATAACATTGAAACAATTTTAAGACTATAAGAGAGGGACCCTTGAGAGCAGCACTCTTCTTTTAAGTACACGATTTTGATTTCTTACCAACACTCTGCAAAACATTTTTATGTGTGGCCACGTACTCGTTTGGCAAATAGAGAAGTCTAACAAACAACAGGTATATACCGCGCGAAATTTGTTTATGTCTGCTTCTTTTTAATTTTACAATTGAATTTTTGAGAGAAGGTAAATAACTTTCATTATCTGTAGTGTGCTTCAGCAAGCCAGCAGTCAAACACGCGAGTAAATAGGCAAGTAAACAGACAAGCATGCAAGTAAATAGGCAAGTAAACAGACAAACACGCGAGTAAATAGGCAAGTAAACAGACAAGCATGCAAGTAAATAGGCAAGTAAACAGACAAGCATGCAAGTAAATAGGCAAGTAAACAGACAAGCATTCAAGTAAATAGGCAAGTAAACATACAAACATGCAAGTACTGTAAATAGGCAAGTAAGCCGACAAACATGCAAGTAAATAGGCAAGTAAACAGACAAGCATGCAAGTAAATATGCAAGTAAACAGGCAAACATGCAAGTAAATAGGCAAGTAAACAGACAAACATGCAAGTAAATAGGCAAGTAAACAGACAAACATGAAAGTAAATAGGCAAGTAAGCCGACAAACATGCAAGTAAATAGGCAAGTAAACAGACAAACATGCAAGTAAATAGGCAAGAAAACAGACAAGCATGCACGTAAATAGGTAAGTAAACAGGCAAGCATGCAAGCAAATAGGCAAGTAAATAGGCAAACATGCAAGTAAATAGGCAAGCATGCAAGTAAATAGGCAAGTAAATTAGCAAGCATGCAAGCAAATAGGCAAGTAAACAGACAAACATGCAAGTAAATAGGCAAGTAAACAGACAAACATGCAGGTAAATAGGCAAGTAAACAGACAAACATGCAAGTAAATAGGCAAGTAAACAGACAAACATGCAAGTAAATAGGCAAGTAAACAGACAAATATGCAAGTGAAAAGGCCAGTAAACAGACAAACACGCGAGTAAATAGGCAAGTAAACAGACATACATAGGCAAGTAAACAGACAAGCATGCAAGTAAATAGGCAAGTAAGGAGACGAACAAGGTGTACATTTCATGTTACCTGGGAAATCCGATAGTTTTTATATTTCATTTATTCATTGAGTATATTCGAAATGACTGATGACGCGGTATTGGAACTTATTCGGCCTGCAGTATAGAATTTTTTTACTTTATAAACGACAATTTTTTGTTTTGTTTTGTCGTCTTGGATTATAATTTCTTTGACAAACCACCGGTGAAAAATGGCAATTCTTCTGGTGTCACAGTTATCGTGTGGCTTTGTGTTCTATACTGTACTAGCTCTGGGCATCTTACTATCTGTTCGGCATATCGACTCTATAGAGAATGTATGAATATTCATGGAATTCTAACCAGCTGATTAGGTAAACCTCTATTTGTCGTTGGTTCGATCAGTGTGTTTTAATCATGTGCGAGAGCATTTGCAATATTTCTCGTCGTTATGTTTATGAATTATTCAGTACATGCCAGTGAGAAGACTAGTGTAGTTAAATAGATTGACCACCCATGCCACTACTGAGAATCGTTTTAGGAATAATTTAATTAATCTAATATTTTTCTTTAATATACAATGAACATACAGTTTTAATTCCATACTACTCAATTTGGCATTATAATATTGTGCTCGTGTTATATTATTATTCTATTAACTAGATTGTATGTTTTCGCCATTTATATCTTACGTAAATATTTAATCAATAAATATTGCGACTTTAGATAATTATTATAATGCGGTTCTACGTCAGTCAGATTTCCTAAATATTTGATGCCTGGTATATGGGGATATGGTACACAGAAATAGACAAGGGCTTCCAAGTAATCACGCTAATTGGAAAGTCTCCCTTTGTCAAGAAACGTGTAATTAGTATTCTACAAAAGGGTGGAAACGGCAATTAGTAATTATGCGCTTGACCGGAAGATAACCCCTTTCTTCGGTGGTTTAGTGTTCACCTGTGTCAATGAGACCTGCAGACAGTTTCTAGCAGGAAGTACTCCCTAATTAAACCATACCTTAACAGATTATAAATACTACTAAAATGCCAGGAGTGAAGCAGTAGCGGAGGCTTATAGTCTTCTCGCATTTCACTTGCTATAGTGTTTAACGAAGGTTTTGTGTTTATATCTCCTTTTCCCTCCGGTCTTTTTAAAAATAGGTCACATGGTCATAATGGTTACCTAACAGAAAAACGACAATAAGATTTTAAAGAAAAACGTTAAGACATTGGTAATTAGGAAAAGTAAGGAAACGTTCATGGAATGACAGGAGATTATGATCACCTACACGTAAAGCGTGGAGGGAAAGAGGAGAAAGCAGGATTCTTAGATGATGTATACAAGAACCACAAGGGAAGATAACGTATCATCTGTGGTGTCACTCCGATAGAGTATAGATCTTGCCACATCACACAGAGTCCAAAAACGACCAAACCGTCTGAATTGGATGGATTTGAGCACCATTGGACTGTCGAGAGAAACGTGATAATTATTTGAGGATGTTTTATCTCATGTCCGTTCATGTGTTTGGCGGTTTTATGGTCAAACAAACCAATCCCACATATCATCAGAAAAGTGTCCAAACCCCAGCGGACATGGGTGGGAATGAAGCCAGTCATGTTTTGGTGGATAATATGACTGACTGACTGATTGATGTAGGGGCATTAATTGATTCGATTATTGATTGGATGGCGGAGTGGTTGCTATTTCGATCCACACTAATTTGATCCTCTAGGGGGGAGGCTAGTTCTTCTGGTGCTCTGTGGTGGTCAGGTCCACTGACAGTTCGTAAGCTGGCACCGTCTGTTGGGTCGGTCGGTAATAATTGCCTAATTCTGATAATTATTTCAACCCCATCTCAGTATCACATCCGTCGTCTCTCAACTGAGCTGTACATCCGTCAAGCTTGACGTGAACCGATTTCGATAAATTCAGTGTCACTTGTCAGTGTGCAGATTATTTTCTAGAACTTTTCACAATTCTCAGTTTCGAGTTTTACTGTCGATTTCCAGATATCCTGCAATGCTACAGTACTATAGAGTTATAACGTATATTTTGTCCCATGACAGATAATTTAAAACGTACAGGTTTCAAAAGGGGTATACGCCATTTTTCACTCGTGTACAAGAGTTCAAACCATGATGGTTACTTAAAAGAAAAGACAACAAGACATTAAAAACATTTAAAAAATGGTACAACTCTGTTTAAAAGTGTTGATTTGTATACAAATTGATAACACTCCTCAGGCTATATGCTCATTTTGATTTTAAAGTTTCTGTAATTTTTTGGAATTTCTGGAATTTTACTCTTGGATTAGCGCGGGCACCCTGAAATAACTACTGAACATTAAAAAATACATTCCCTTTTGGAAGGAGAATGGTAAATCTCTAAAACGTAAAATGTTGAGCAGACTGGTTTCGGGGATATTATCCCTCGTCAGTACTAGATAGGATTCGAACCCGTACCCCAGTGACCAGCAGAATAACTACTTAACCACCAGGCCACGAGATCGCTTGTCGAATATGGTTGTTGTACCGTATATTATGGCAATATTCCCGAAACCGGTCTGCTGGTGGGTAACTTGGGATTTGTGAAAAAATGGAAAGTCCTCATTGTATACTACTATAATAGTAGTATCAATATCCTATCGGTATTTGTTTTATTCATGGGTGTGCTATAAAATAGGAAATTTTTCAAATGATTATTATTTTGTTATAATTTATTTTCGCCCCATAGTACAGCCAACACTACACTTGCAAAATCCATTTTCATCCACTCTCCTTCTCACACCTTTGTAATTACAGTGAGTTGCGGGGGCGTTGCTCCTAGTTACCCTGTTGAGTCAGTTCCCAAAACTGTTTTGTTCCTAATGAAAAGAGATTTTTTCTAGCGCCAGTTAATCCACACCACCCCTCTTTGGCGGGGGGGGGGGGAAGACTTCGATCAATCATTTAGATAGATAGAGTGACGTCATCTGTAAAATGTTGAGTGTCCTATTTCCTCTCTCTTCTCTCCCTACATATCAGACTGGTTCACTTAGATGGGAATTTTGATTGGGAAATTGAGTGAGTCATCTCTGAAGTCAAATGTACAGTATATACTGTACAGTCTGCCGAGAATTAGCGGAACATAGATGTATTGAGTGTGGATATAACTGGAAAAGAGGAGAGCAGGCTTTCGCAATTCTTCTAGTATCCCCTCAGTTTATCCGCGTCTACGAGCACGAAAGATTATTGAAGGGAGGACTGGGGAGCGCTGTTTCAGCCTCGGCAGCAGTCCACACCCGGTTTCTTTTCAAGAACATCGAATCACGCCACCGTTTGTAATAAAATACAACCAAAAGCGATTAAATGCTAACGAGGCAGTCAGAAACCAGTTGACAATATCTCTCCGTAATCACATTCTTGCTCAGAATAGTAAAATGGACCATAACTACAAAGTATGCACGTCTTCTCAGGGTGTCCACGTATACACGAATTTCGCTTCCATACACAAATATACACGGATTTTGTGGCCATACACGAATATACACGAAATTTGGGTCCATATACACGATTTTTAAAAATTTGATTTTTAGGTTGTTGGAGCATTGTCTTATTTAACCATATAATGGCTGTTTAAGCCCTAATTTAATTCTGTTCAATTATAACATGTACATTCTATGTATATAAATTCTATGTAGTATTGTTAATAAATTAATTGCATTGTTTGGAACTTGTATTTGAAACTTTTGATTTAAAAAGT
>JAUYWV010104486.1:0-13131 GCA_032274565.1 Nematoplana nigrocapitula | reverse complement strand
GGTTACCGCGAATTAATCTATCTGCTGAACTACTCATTCATCGATTAATCAACTCGCTAACGCTCGGTGATTAATCGAGGAACTCGGAGTTCAGTAGATAGATTAATTAGCGGTAACCAACACTCTGCCATGCATTAACTATTACTTAACTCACAGTGAGTGTCGCACAAGCAATCTTTTGCTTAGGAGGCAGAGCCTTTACCCACTAGGTCATGCCATTCGGAAACTAAAACCAATGTTGAGAAAATCTCATTTAAACAAACACGACAAGCATACGAGTAGAACCTTCTATAGAAACCCGTGGACGCACATAAAAGGCACGCTTAAAAATCCAGACTACATTGTTTGCGACGCTCATTACAGCAGCAAATGACTATGATATTTACATACTGTATGTTCCCATATTTCCATGTAGACTAATAAACACACTTACAGGGTGATGCGAAACAATGTTAGTTTAAAGCAGTAAGGTATGACAGATTCAATATGACGACATTGGAACGATCAAACAAACTATACAAAACAAAATAGATTTCACTCCAATTTTCAACAAATTGGTTTTGTTATTTTCTGGCAACTGGGGCTCTAGGACTCCAATCGTCGTCAAGTGGGCGGCCTTAGTCTCTTGGGGATCTTCCTGCTTTATTTTCGGGCCAAATATCTCTTTCTTCTCCCGCATCTTTCTTCCTGACATTCATCGAAGCTCTCAATTTACTCCAACCCAATCTGTTCCGGTACGCTCTCACTGCACCGCTGTGCCCTGTTCTCATTTGATGCACCATCACCGCAGAATCTCCGGGGAGCTTCAGTTGTCTTGGCACAAGAGGATATGGAAAGAGAGGAATCCACCATTCCTTTCTATCCTGGATCCATCTTTTCTTCTATTCCCTTTTACATCTTCCACCTCCTCCTGTCTTGCATACGATCCCTGTTTCCATTTCACCCACTTCTTCGTTCCCGCGTATGAGTTGGGACCCATAGGAACTCCATTCTTCCCTTTTACTTTTTTGTCTCCTCTCACAGGTCCCGTATATTTCTTCCTGTCATAAAAATTGGCTCAAGCCTGTTTAAGTTTCAAATTTTTCCATCCATGAGGCAGAGTCTCCACATCAAGCTGATCGAAATATTTTCAACATGTCTGCTCAATGTTTTTATATACATATTATACAATAGCCTACAAAACAAGTTGACTTTTTGTTCCATGCTACTTATTAAAATGAGTGACTTTGAATAGTTCGATTGTAAATTTTAATTTGAAAGATCGACTGAACACAATTTCTAAACTGAATGCTCATGGATAATTTGTAGTTTCGGACAGCATAGCTACGTAACAGAAATCCTGAAAATACACTTACCGCGCGGGAAGTTTTTCCGGGGCTTCAAGGAAGAGTACCCTGTTGCCTTCCGCCAATTCGAGAACATAGTCAAAATCATCGAGCTCACACAGAGGTTTGTCGGTGGCTGATTCGCCCTCAGCGAGCTCCTTGTCAGTAAGGTGGCGATAGTGGGCCAGAGATTTCCCGCCGACGATCACCTTACTCGTCATTTTGTGCATCTATTGGAAGAATAGGAACAGGCATGTCAGCGCGACAAAATAGAGAGGGGAGAGGGAAGGTGCATTCCCACCTGAGCTCGGGACAGACCGAGACCCAAACAAAAGATCAGGTCATCCAAATCCTTCTCCAACAGGTACTCGGCGTAGCCGTGGTCGAACAACGTGAAAGCAAAGAGCAGTTGCAAGTCGATAGTTCGCATCTTCTTTTCGGCACCGCTCACGGTTACATCGGTCGAGCGAGAATTTTCGTCGATGCGTCGGCGTTTGTTCCCAGGTTCGTCAGTTTTGCCAGCCTCCGACTTCTTATCCGTTTTGTCTCTGAAATTAGTAGTGAAAATATAAACTTATTGCTATATAAAAAGTATTTCTTGGTTTCAGCTACACAGCATCAGAAATTGAATATCTATAGACTGGTCGGTATAAATCCCTTTCTCCTATCGATTCAAGTCAACAAAATCACAAACCAGAAGATTTGTCCGTAAATCTTTTCAGTACGCGCGGGATTCGATAAGAGGGGAGATTTGTAACTTTATTTGATGAATCGCTTTCACCATCTCGGCTTATCCACCAATCAGATCAAACAAAGAAATGTTAAATTATCGCTTTTGATTAGATTTATCAGTATGTACACTTGAAAGATTGCCATAGTGGGAATGAAAGGTAATATAATAAGATACGGATAAAGCTATACAACATGGAACAAAATAACTCTTCGTTGAACTAACAATGGGTGGCACCAATTGCGAGAGGTTAGTCCCTTCAGAGAAAGATTCTAATTTTCAATTTCATGTCGAATAAGTAACTACACTTAACCGTTTCGACTGATTAGAACACGGACCGGCAAGTCCAATGATGCGTCTTCGTTCCCTCTGACAGATGCGAATATGCTTTAATTATGTTCATACCAAGTTCTAACAAATACCAATTTCAAATTACTGAGAAAATCGAAAATCATCTCTACGTTTTAATTTTGGCTATCTTCACAAATCAGACCGTACATCATTTTCTTTAAAATGCTACATGCTATTCTATAAAGCGCAGTATAATATTATACGAAAATACACATGTAAACAGAATTGGTAGCTTAATAACGTAAACACCTAATAAAAGTATAGTACCTAAAAAAAGAAATATTTCTATATTTCTATTAGGCCACGTCTTTTGAAGCAACTAAAACTACATAATGTTAAATTCCAGAAAAATCTGCGTTTCAACATAAGCGTGACTGATATACAGATACATCCGTTTATAGAGTTGCGAGGACACTTTTAAACAAGATTATGTTGTTAATTAACCTTCGGTTGTATGAACGCGTTAGATTTATACTGTTGCCTGGTAGATGAATTTCCCCTGCTTGATCGAGTGTCCGAGGACGAAAGTGTTTGACACAAACGTCTAGTAAAACTAATTATTGCTTAAAAGTAATACAAAAAGTACTTACTCTTTCTCCGGGGCAACAACTAGAGCCTTGTAGATAGTAAATGCAGCGTCCCTTTGGAGCATCTCATGGAACTGTTCGACAAAGAGGGACACCTCGAAAGTGTGCTCCTTCTGGTCCTCCAATCTGTATTCGAGCAGAGAACGGATGGAGGACAACTGGCAGTCCAACTGACCCTTGCGAGCGGTCCGGCTTGGGTGGACAATAATGGACGGCTTCTCGCACATCCGGTACAGGCGCTCTATGCGCCGACGGTCCTGTTCTGTGAGCACCTTAGGTGCTTCTAATGGCAAGAATAAAGGGAAATCATACCAATGTCATGCAAAAGTATGTTAAATCATATCGAGAAATTAACCAATTTCACACTAGAAACTAGCACAAAATGGCTTACAGTTAAAAAATTAAATCAATAGTACAAAATAATACCTAAAACTCCATTGATCTGCAAACGTCGCCCTCAAATCCTATCTATAATTAGAGAAATATGGGTATGTATGTCTGACCGGTATTTTTCTCCCAACTCTCTTGACGGATTTGCGTGCTTCATGACTCAAAAATGCTACCTCAATGGGTAACATGGGAAAAATAGCCACGATGCAAAATTTCTAATTGAGAGGCCCACAGCAGAAATTACCCCCCAAAACATGTTTTTGTACTAGGTAATCGATTGCTGCGGTGCTAAATCAATATGCTGCATGCAGATGAGCGATTGCTGCGATGCTAATACAAGTCAATATGCTGCAGATAAGCGAATGCAGCGATGCTAAATCAATATGCTGCAGATGAGCGATTACTGCCTCATAGAGTAAGGATACTATATGTGCTGCATGGCAAATCAATGTGCTACAGATAAACGAAAATTCATTTATGACGTTTTTCTGGGTCAGACTTTCTTATGATCGATTTGTCAATTCCCTTAACAAACCACGCTCGCTATAGCCACACACTATACGGGTAATCCTACTAGTAATTTACAAAAACATTTTTTAATGCAAATGAATGAAATACATCAATCTGATTTTAGCAACAAATATTTGTTTTTCGTCTTATTTTTGTTGTTTATCCTAACAATAGTTGCTATAACGATTGGATCGTAAAGCTTAAAATGAGTAATTTGATAACCATGAACGATTGTGGTTAGTCAGTGTAGCACCATTATCTACTCGTCATGCGCTGGAGTCGAAACAAAATGAATAACTACACATATGAGATGTATTTAATAGATGACGGCATTTATTTTTTCTTCGCAAAAGTTCACAAAAAATGAAGAAATTCCACTCGTTATTAAATTAATGCGCGACAATACACCACAGACCTAGCGCTACATTTGAATCAAGCAGTTGCGTACAAAATAGTTAAATCGTTAATCGTGTAGATCACATGGTTAAGTAGCAGTGGTAATAACTTGGCAGAGAGCCCGATAAGACTAGCCACGAGAGGGAACACGAGTGATGCGATGGCAAGATGAAAGTGGAAACACGGTAGTGCGACTTGTTTAGTGAGGCTTGAAGGGGAGGGGAATTTTGTTTAAAGTAGTGGTAAACTCATTCGCGTGGGATCACATCAGCGAGCGCAACATCTTGCCCCCATGCAGCCACCTTCTCGTGGCGGGATGTCCTACTTCGGCAGGCAAAGTGCTGCGTTACCTCGTATTTTCTTGTCTCTTTTTTCTTCCGTCTCGTCTCCTCTTTCTCTCTCCTCCCACCTTTCATGTTCTTTATTTATTTATTTTCTCCCCAGAGATCGGGCCGCTGGCGCATCCATTCGACCAGAAATTAGTATTACAATAACAGCTCAATGCCTATATAAAACCGCGAACGTTAAACTAAAATAATTTAGAACCCCAACAAGACAACCTAATTCACCTTTAGTCTCTTCCTTAGCCGGCGTCTCCGGAGCTGCGGGAGCCGAATCCACTTGCTCTGCCGCGGCTGGTGCAGCGGCTCCGCTGTCCAATGCAGCTTCATTACTGATTGCCTTTTCCAATCTGGTCACCAGCTGCGCCTTTAGCCCTTTGCTGTTCAAGCTGCGTAGAGTCAATTCACGACGCAAATCTGCAATCTGGCGAGCAAAACACCACAACATAAAAAACATGGCACGCAAAACAAAACAGTCCAATAATAGACGAAAAAGGAACAAGATACCACAATAATATATCTGGGTTCCACACCATACCGCAGCCAGCACATCACAGAGTGCTCCCGTCCACGCCGATACCCATTGTCAAGAAAGCCATCCTCCCTGTCGATCCTGTTTTCTGCAGTCGCCACCGCATTGCCTTTCTCGAGCGAGCAGTCCGTCACCATCAGGCCTACCAAGTTAGTGGGCGAAACAGTACCCCAGAGACAACTTAACCACCACCACGGGCCCACTCCCAGCCTAGACATCCTGGCGCACGGCAACCGCACTTTTCCTTCCTGAGGGAGATCGGTGAGCTACCGCTCCCCCCGGACCAATGATCAGTCCGGGAAATAAAGAAGATTTTAGAAACTAACAATATTCCACAACAACCTCCAACACAATCAAACAATACAACCACACACAAACACGGTCGCACATTACCTACAGTCATGGCCAAAAGTCACCACTCTGAACAAAGCCTTCCAATACATATACACAGGACACTCAACTACGCACAAACAGATCACCTCTCATACAAGTACAAAATAAACCCAACAGAACACACATCTCCGACATACCCACTGTCACGCAACCATCGCTCAGGCAGACGTATACGTTTCGACAAATTGTTCAGCTACACAGGTGGAGCCAAACAGTCCACTACGTTACGGACACCCGCCACTCCTTGACAGTTTTTCTTACCAGAAGTAGTCGCCTACGTCCAATAATTCAAGGCACTTTTAGCCCTCCCGGACACAGGGAATCTTTATGGCGTTCGTGTCCTTACCGACTCCCAGTTCCTCCCACCGGAGTCATACTGTGGCTTCCAGCCAACAGACTTAACAATTACCAACACGCGGACCTCTCAGTGGATCCCGGATTATTGTGACCTACCGGGAACGAGGAACAATGATCAAAGATGGAGCGACCCTACATCAAACAAGGCATACCAACTGAAGGTCAACCCGTGCTACCACTCCCAGATACGCCCTCTGAGATGTACAAAGATATCTATGAAAATGACCCCTAGACAGTTTGCTTAACAGGCGGCATAAAGAGAACGACAAAAAAACATCCCAAGAGAAGAAGAGATTTGTATATATTAGTTTACATAAACCCGTCCACGAAACAAGATTCAACTTTCCAATCCTCATTAAAGGGTGGCAATGCCCCATATGTGACTCCAGAGTTACTAATACAGTATATATGTGCGGGCTTGTTCTATTGCCGTATGATTTTATCCATATTACTTTCCATATAAGGAGTAATGCCTTACTTTCATCGTTTTGGGTTCCAACTTTGAATAATGTGTGGGTTCCGTAGGTTCAGTTTCCTCCGCTGGCTTTTCAGAGGCTTCGTCCTATAAACCAAACAAGAGGAAATTAGAATACATCTGTATGGCAGCCTTGTACTTCTTTTCAAAATAAATCAGCTTAGATGGGTGAGTAGCGAAAGCGTGGTTGTCCGAGGCTGGTTGGCTGGCTGGCTCGCAGATGGGAAAAGTGATCGGTCGTCGGTCAGATCTGGGGTCGTCCAAAAACGTAATTTACTTGTAGGTTCGGAAAGTTAGAGATGATGTGCGGGAGAATCTGGCAGAAAGTCTCGCAGATATAGGTTCGTCCTTTCTCCTGCCGCCACTATCCCTCCCAAACGCCAACCCTCTACCCTCCTAGGTATTACGAAAGACATTAGGAAGGAACATATGCCTGGTTGGTCGCCGTGGTCGACTCTCCGACGGTCGAGTCCTCCGGTTCGGCAGGAGTGGGCGGCGTGCCTGGCGGTGGAGGCGGATTGAGGCGTTTGTCCAAAGATTCCGCGTAGGTTTGTTTTTCCTGGGTCCATTCCTCTTCGCTGGGCATGCACGACCAGACGTCCGGGACGAAGATCACCACCGTCTCCACTCTAGACGTCGAATCCGTTACCCTCTTCCCACTGCCACCTGACCGGTGATAGTGCAATTCCAGAAATCTAAACCTGGAAGCCAGAGGAGAAGTTGAGTTGTATGACGCATCATCATCATTATCCAATAAAGGAACGCGGGGACAAAACGCAGTTGAGCGAGTACAAGCAGCATCTTGAAGTGAGCTGCTGGACGGTCGGAATAGGACGCGGGAGGAGGCATGGCATGGCGGAGACATATGCTCTACAGAACAAATAAGACCACAGGTTGAAAATTCCGCTCACACACGCGTGAGATGAGTACAACATTCGGGAGAAGGACAAAGTATCCAACAAAAGTTGAAAGTAGGTCAATAAGAGAACATGCTAACCCCGTAGCAGAAAGACTGTAGGTCACGTTGAGTGTGAATTAGTTGAAATTTACATGGAAGGAGATGTATAGCTATTGCTTTACAGTATGATTAATCCAGCTGCGCAGTAAGGATTGGGCTAAGTCTAGAGCTTAGTTCTCTACCGCAACGGCTGTCCATTGTCCGCGATTAATCCACCGAACATTTTTTTGGAAGGGGACCTTGAATATATGGCATCTTTCTGAGTCCAGAAACATCGGTGGAATTTGAAAACCAGATGCTCTGTATCCACAGCAAATTCTTCGTCATATTTATCTTAAGATAATATTGGCCAACAAGCATTCCCGGAGGAGGGGGCACTTCCTGGTTCTCAGGTAGTGAACGACCACCGCCACA
Organism: Nematoplana nigrocapitula; assembly: GCA_032274565.1. NCBI lineage: Eukaryota > Metazoa > Platyhelminthes > Proseriata > Nematoplanidae > Nematoplana > Nematoplana nigrocapitula. Next base: position 5,372 of record JAUYWV010104486.1, on the reverse strand, counting down.
TGCCTACCCAGGCCTTTATCCTTGTGTACCAATTCTTGTGGTCGTAGGTTTCCCTTGTCCTTAGCACCTCGCGGGGTTTTCTTATACCTGATGTTCTTTACGTACATCCAGAAATTCAGCAGACGATTAAGCGTCACTTCCAGAAACTACACATGGTTACCAGTCTAGATCTTCTTTACAGTATCACAATTGGCTCTTCTTTATTAGCCTCCCTCGACCAAGAGACAAAAGCATGGTCTCGGATTTCTCCGCTGCCAGCTTCTGATTCTATTTTTTAGAACATTTCCTGAGGTCGTCCATCGATTCTTGGCTCTGCTTGATAGCCTCGCTAACCTTAGTGTTCTGGGAGGTAATCGACAAAAACCTGTCCATCTTCGGTCAATATCACTGACCAGATATGGAAAAGGAGAGGGGCTAGTACACTGCCCAAAATATCCTAGACTTATGGATAGCTGCTCATTGTAGCTCCACAATGAGACCCCCTTTCCAGACCTTGCCATATGCCTAGAAGAAGACTAACGATTGTTCTCTTTGCTGGTTTGTATCGTTCCATCCGTCTGGTACTAATCTTACCACCTGGTCTCCGTTGATTGGTTCGCCTTGACTGCCCGACACCATTTTCGCCGTCTCCATCATATAGTACAGACGCGTTCTAGCCACTCGCTCCATCAATTTAGCCAGATGATTCGTTAGGCTGACCGGTATGTAGCTGTCATATCGCATTAATGTCATTATTATTTTTTTTACTTTCTTTAGATAAGTGTTAAATTGATATAAAAATGAAAATTAAAGCCATTTAGTTTCCCCGATTTTCCAAAAAGAAATGAAATTCCCCGATTTTCCCTCCTATTTTCATTTTCCCTGATTTTAGCTCATATTGTCATTTTCCCTGATGCGGGGAACCCTGTATAAAAATCGCTAACGAGTGTTCTGTCATTACTGTTACAGCGTTCACATAAAATCTACATTTTGAGTTATTAAGACCTGTGTTAATAGGTTTACACATCAAAAGTGTTCCATATTTCTAATCAAATGAAACTGTAGTATTTGAAGCGCCCTGCTTTAATTAAATGATACACTGTACTATCAGTCTCGGAATAAGCGGACTACATTTTTGTCAAAGGTGAATACCTACGCACTTTAATAAAAACACACTTATGCGACTCAGCCAATTGCGTGGAATTTTACAGAGTAAAAAATCACTAAAGTAGGGAGGTTTGCAACTTCGAAATGTTGCTTACCCAAGTGGATTTCGAACTAGGCAAATGAAAACGTTATGCAGAGATAACTACGATTTAGTTTTTTCTGGACACCACTGACGCTTTACCCAAAAGTGTGTATTCGAAACTGTTTCTGGACACTTTGTTTGCCCGGTTGCTAAAGGATAATAAATAGTCGGATCACAGCTCACTCACCACTGGCTACACTTGGAGAGGTCAATTCCGGTCTGAGCCTTACAACAGCGAATTGCCGTGTTCACCAAGACTTGCGGATCCTCATCCGGATTGCTGCCGTCAAGACTGGGCGACCAGGGTCCGCCGATCGCCAGCGGCTCGCTCTTGGTGCGCATACCGACGAGGAAGTGGATCAGACGAGCAACCGGTTGCTTGTCCAGATAGTTTTCCATCGGTTCCTCGGCCATTCGACAGGTTTTGGCGTAGAGGTCGGTTAGGCGGGGGCAGGCCAGAAGCATCACCTTGGCCGAATACATATAGTCGGCATCTGGGGGGTCATTCACCGCATTCCAACAATCCTCAACGGGGTCGACTTCTTTGCTGAAGATCTGATGCCAACAACACACCAGTTTGTAAGCGAAGATGTTAACACATGTCCTTAAAAGTTTTTCAATGATATCAGTCGTGTTTAACCGGGACCTGTCCTCCCTCTAATGATCCCGCGCCTCGTTTCTATTATCACAAATTAATTCTGGCCTAATGGTTACACGAAACCCTACAGTGATCAGATGTTGTTCTGCCGCATGTCGGTATCGCATTTTTCATCAATGGAATATCTTAACAATTACTAGTGTAACAAGGCGTGAAATATTAAAACAATAAATGAACAGAATGGCGCATCTGAATTTACTATCTTTGAAGATTTATATTATTGGTTTAAAATTAATTTAAAAGATCACAAATTTCTGTCCAACTCAAAATAGAACCCACAACCTTCTTCTTAGGAGGCAGATTTATAGATTAGTCCAAGTCATTATTAAAGTAAACAATTAAAGCTAATCTCAAACTTAAAATTAACTTTAAATATAGGCGTGATGGACATACACGCACACAGCGAGAGACAGTAATAGACCCTTGTTTACTGTTCTGGACAGCCGAGGTGATTTATCAGTCGAAAGACTACACTAACACTAAATTTGAGTCTAACTAAACCGTACGAGAACGAATTCTGCGAAGATTCAAACACTGCTTCTACGTGGACAACATCCGAAGACTTACATGAAAATCGACATTGTGACCCAATTTCATTGGCTGGGCGAGAGAAAAACCCTCGAGCCATCGCAGATCGCCGTGGAAGAAGTCCGACGGCACGTACATTTTCGGATAGCGCTGGCGCACATAATGCACACAGGCCTCTTTACGGTCAAACAATAGCTTGGGAGTCTTCACGTCGTATTTGCCAACAAACACCCGTTTTTTCACATGCTGGGTAGGAGGGGCTGTTGTTGTGCTGGGTTTAGTGTCCTTTCGACGCGAATCCGTGGAGACTTTGCTTCGCTGACTAGGCGAACGTGAACGTTTCTCATCTCGCCTAAAACACAAAGCAACTTTGATATTATCTTTTTAGTGCATCATGTAGAAAAATAAATAAAACACTACAGTCTTAACTTGTTATCAATTACGATGTGCACATGCACCAGGAAGTACTTTTAGTTTTCGGAGAATTGTCGCATAAATAGAACAAAAGATGCCTTCTTCTCCCGGCTTTTGGTGTATGGCAACACACTTACTATAAATAGCTACAATGATGTTCCGCCGTATCTAATTATGAGGTAAGATGTAAAGGGAAATAATCCACAATTTGATAAGTGCTTTTATAAAAAAAACATTTCGATTACCTACTGGTAATCATTCTAAAGTGATATGAAAAATAAAACACAGAGAAAGCTGACTATAAATAATCATGGAAGACAATCAAGTACAGTTCGACAATTTGAGAGCAGACATCACGGATCGAGCGACTGAATCACCGATGTTGAAAAATACCAAGAGTTCAAGTTAAAACAATTCGTACCGTAACTCTTACTCTTAACACAAGCAGTTTCGGCGATGCGGTGAACTTTAAAATTGGAACGATTATACAGCAAACTAGCGGAAGTAAAATCAATAATAGTATGACCCGTAGATGCAGAATGGATAAAAAGAGCATTATTCAAATTACCAATTCTAAAAGCGGTTTTATTCTCATTCACACAGGTAGCTAGCTGCCTTCCAGTTTTACCAATGTAAACTTTATTACAGGACTTACAAGGAATGGGGTATACACCAGAGTTTCTATTAGGCTGAGAAGAACCAGAAAAATTGGACGCAATGTTAGATTCATGTTTGTGAGGAAAATTGAAAATAATGTCGGAATTGAAGGATCTACACAAGGAAGTACTCGAGTGAGAATTGAGATAAGGCCCAAAAGAGACTTTAATTTTGGGTATAACGAAAGTTCATTCAAGACATGATCCGGGTAGGCTAATCTTCTAAAACTAAAAATAAAATAAATCTTTTCATCAAGAAATAGTCAGCTTTCTCCGTGTTTCATTTTTCATATCACTTGAGAATGATTACCAGTAAAAAAAAACTTATCAAATTGTTGATTTTTTCCCTTTACATCATCCCGTCAGTATATGACTGATTCGTTCTAACATGAGGTAAGTTGTATGGTGGGTCGGTTAATCTTAATTGAAATGAACAGAACTCTCCAAGCACACAATGCCAGCGGATGTCGACTGGTGTTTGGTCAATAGTGTGGCTGCTGCTTTTCCTCATCTCTGGAAAAGGGCCGGATAATCCCATCACCACTACTTCTAAGAAAAATACCAAGAGCACTCGGGTGGAAAACAATAATTCCCCATGTAGTGTCAGGTTGCAAAGAGTCTAGGAATAGTCAACAAGCACATATCTGCAATAGTTGCAGGAACCATGAACGATTTTTGTAGTCAGTCAACAATCGTCAATAAAACTTCGCATTTGTATTTTTACGACCCACAGTATTATAACTGCTCAAGAGTCAACACTACTTATGAGTAGTATGGGTGTATATTGGAATATACATTCTAGTATTAGGTTAGGACGATCTTCCGCTGTACAGTCCCCAGCACCAACTGGAAGATCCAGTATCAGATCAAACAAACAGTTTCAGGTAGCTTAACACTCAATTGATATACATACAGTAGCTGTCAGCCAAAGCCGAGGAAAATTGAAGTCAGGACTCAACCTGATACCTTCAATATGTCAGCTAACTGAACTACCAACTGAACCACCTCGTCAGTCAACAATCCAACAATGAAACTGCATGAAAATGCCTAAACATCCGACCATTTAAAAACAACATATCTTAAGTAATTAACATGGTGAAATTATTAGTACCATTTATGGAAGACACTTCATACGCATGTAACGAATCATTTAAGCGTATTATTCTATTCTCACTTTGGGGGTGGATTCTTCCTCCTTGGGGGAGGAGATCGCTTTCGATTTATGCTGGATGGTTGAATTGGCTCCTGGACAGCCCGGCTATCTGAATGGTCATTTTCTGATAGCTGAACACGTTCAGCATTCCATTTAATTGGCATATTGGCCTGGTATGTTGCCTCAACAACCACACGATCACCAACACGCACCATAGGACCTTGCACACATCTGAAATGTAGAAACAGTATTTTTAGCTATATATTATTTAAGTATTTGTGCAACGATCAGTGAATAATATGAATTCAGTTTAAATGTACGGATGTGTGAGTTAGATGATTACTACGGCTATAGAGAGAATAGAGGCGACCAAAATGTGGGCATTGCAAAAGATGGTGATGTGAGGTTGTTCCAAAAGGTCAGCAATGAGAATGTACTAGAGATGGTAGTTTAAAAAAAGAGCTGGGGCCTGTTTCATAAAACATTAGGAACGACTATTTACCTGCTCTTAAATAAATTCTGTTTCATAAAACTCCTGTAGTAGCTCTTAATTTTACAAGCTCATATATTTACTAGCAGCTATTTTTAAGAGTGGCTGAATTTACGAGCAGTTAAATCTAGCAGTAAACCCCACGGAATTTCCTAAAAATGAACCAATAAGATAAGAGCTTTAGTTGGTGACATAGTTTTAATCGTTGGATTTAAGAGCTCGTAAATTACAAGTGAATGTCTGTT
>JAUYWV010104485.1:0-21764 GCA_032274565.1 Nematoplana nigrocapitula | reverse complement strand
TTTCTTGAGTGCCCTTTTCTACTTGCCCTTTCTTGAGTGCCATTTTCTACTTGCTCTTTCTGGTGTGCCCTTTTCTACTTACCCTTTCTGGTGACCCCTATTCTACTTTCCCTTTCTTGAGTGCCCTTTTCTACTTGCCCTTTCTTGAGTGCCATTTTCTACTTGCTCTTTCTGGTGTGCCCTTTTCTACTTACCCTTTCTGGTGACCCCTATTCTACTTTCCCTTTCTTGAGTGCCCTTTTCTACTTGCCCTTTCTTGAGTGCCATTTTCTACTTGCTCTTTCTGGTGTGCCCTTTTCTATTTACCCTTTCTGGTGTGCCCTTTTCTACTTGTCATTTCTGGTGAGACCTATTCTACTTGCACTTTCTTGAGTGCCCCTTTTTACTTGCCCTTAATTGAGTACCATTTTCTACTTGCTCTTTCTGGTGTGCCCTTTTCTACTTACCCTTTCTGGTGTGCCCTTTTCTACTTGTCATTTCTTGAGTGCCATTTTCTACTTGCCCTTTCTGGTGTGCCCTTTTCTACTTGCCCTTTCTTGAGTGCCCTTTTCTACTTGCTCTTTCTGGTGTACCCTTTTTACTTGTCCTATATTGAGTACCCTTTTCTACTTGTCCTTTCTTGAGTGCCCTTTTCTACTTGCCCTTTCTTGAGTGTCCTTTTCTACTTGCCCTTTCTGGTGTGTCCTTTCTTCTCAACCCTTTTCTACTTTTCCATTATTGTGAAACCTTTTCTACTTACTCTTTCCTGTGTGCCTTTTATATCTAACCTCCCTTGTGAGCTTTTTTCTATTTGCCCTTCTTTGCGTGCATTTTCACTTTCTTTTGTGCCCCTTTTACAATTGCCCTGTCAGCTGTGTGCCATTTTAAACTATCCCAAAAGTAACCGTCAAAGAGAAAATACAATTTTAAAATGCAAAATGTGAAAAGGGCATTTGGCAGAAAACGGGCATTTTCCATAGCCTGCTTCGGCCATGTAAGAAATAAAACATAAAAGTTTATTTTACCTGAAAACAGGAAGACGTCAACATTTAGAGGCTGATATATTTGGAGTAATTCTTCTTTCTACGTTTACGTCTCTTCGATGTAATCATGGTGTCAGCAAATTTTAAAATATCGTAAAATTATGACAAGCGCAAGTTTAAACAAAATCCCACTCAATTTCTATATTATGGTATATTAGGGTACAATCAGGGGCCCCTTGGATCCGCCCCTGATTTCAGTTACAATTTACAAAACATAGATAATTAATGATAAATACACATTTCGTTTCGTCATGTACCTAACAGAGTCGGCCTACTAAAAAAGGCATTGGATCTATCTGCATTTGAGTAAATAGTTATGTGCACAAAAACAAAATCAAGAATCGTTAAAATTCAAACATTTTACCATAATCTATATAGGTGCATGTCACTGCTACAAATTATACGGTTAACTGAAACTCACAATTACATCGAGCAGAATTTTAAATATATTTTGATTTAGGAAAAGTTTTAAAAATATTTTAAGGCTACTGATTAACTGATTATTGATTACTCATGAATACCAAAAAACAAACGCATTTTCATATCTAGCCATTCATTTTCCAAGGATGTAATTCAACGTGATCCAATAAAGGGGACCTAATCATCTAATCTTTAGTACGTTTATGACATATATAAGAATGCCTACACATTTGAAACAACGCATTTTCTATACAATGCACGAAATAAACAATAAAATTAAAAGAACGACCCAGGCAGGACTCGAACCTGCAATCTTCTGATCCGAAGTCAGACGCCTTATCCATTGGGCCACTGGGCCAACGCTTATAATCTTGTTGTATTGTATTATATGCTCAAAACACTGGATGGCGTCACAGAAGATAAGCTCCAAGAATAGGCCACTACGGTATTAATAGCTCCGATGATGTGACTACGAAACGGGTGACTGCGCAGCTGCAGTAGTAAACCTAAACATTTCCATATGACCTATTGAAAACTTCACTGGTCAAGATGCTGATAATAAGCGCGCGGTGTAGCAGACGCGGTCAACAGTTTTCAATGAGCATCCGCATAAACAGGTCACCATCAGTCAATCGAGCACTTATTCTATCGATTAGGTAGGACTAAGCACCAACGTCTTCAACATTCTTCAGAAGATATATACTAGAAAACTTCTACAGTGAGATTCAAGAGGCCACAAAGCAGACAAAATCCACGGACATAATTATTGTCATGGGTGACTTCAACGCAAAGGTTGGAGACCAACCCACTGTACAAACAACTGGAAAGTATGGACTGGGTACAAGAAATGACCGAGGTGACCGACTGATAGATTTCTGTCTGGAAAATGATCCGGTTATCTGCAACACTTTTTACCAGCAACTATAAATAAGGTTATACACTTGGAAAAGCCCAGGAGATGTGCACCGAATCTAATTGACTTCATCACTATATGCAACAGACACAAAAAATGCAGTTAAATACACACCATACGGACATACCCAGGAGGAGACATTCATTCTGACCATAACCTTCTTATAGCAAAAATGAAGTTCAAACTGAAAGCAACTAAGGGGTAAAGCATGATCCTAAGTTCGATGTTACCACATTAGGAGATGGACAATTCAAATCAAATTTCGCTGTTGAGGTTAGGAATAAATATGAAAGTCTAATATCAGAAATTAAATTTATACAACAACATGAAACAGAGGAGTAAAAAATAGAGACACAATGGAAACAACTTCGGCACAGTATTCAATATGCACCAAAGAAAACACTATCAAAGAAAGAAAGAAGGAAGAAACACCAATGAATATGAGGCAAGGAACAGAGAAGTAGAGACATTGCACGGTAGCAAATGAAGAATGGTGAACAGCAAATGTGAACGAATAAAACAACTGTCGAAAGAGCATCGTGGTCAAACTCAATATAGAGAAATCAATCAGTTTACTGGGAAACGAAAAGTAGGTGAAAGTACTGGAGGTATAAGAAATAAGAATGGAGAGATCATTTTTGAGAAAGAAAAAATGCAAAAAAATGGTTAGAATATATAAAGTAACTTTTCGAAGATGAATGACCTGAAAACCCAATTATCACAAATAATGAGGGGCCTGGCATTTTAGAAAGTGAAGTCAAACATGCCGCCATGAATTGCATCAAAACAGGAAAAGCATGTGGACCCGATGGTATTTCAGTGGAAATGCTGCGAGCACTCAATGATTTCGGTTTGAAGAAAATAACAAAACTCTGCAATGATATATATTGTACAACACAGGATATTTACCAGAAGATCTTCGGAAATCGGTTTTTATCACAATCCTCAAGAAGGCATAAGCAATAGACTGCTCAGATTTTATAACAATCAGGCTTATGAGTCATGTCATCAAAATTCTCATGAGAATTATTCTGAACAGAATGCAGCAGAAGATAGAGTATGAAGTGGGGGACAGGACTGCCAGTTTGGATTCAGAGCAAAGAGTGGTACATGAGAAGCTATTTTCAGTATGAAACATCTGGAAGCACAAACATATCTACGTTTGTTTCATTGATTACACTTAAGCTTTTGACAGTATTCATCAGGATCGTAGGTTATGTCACAGGGGGAAGGGAGGCGAGAAGGGTTCTGCAGGAGTGAATGATGGAGTTGGGATAGTTGCCGTGAAGTAGACCGTTGATTGCGCTTTGAGAGTCCGCGCAAATACTGAATCTAGAAATATCCGCAGAGTGGAGGGTGGACATGTGGGAGAGGACGACGCTACCCCAGTGACAGCTACAGGGTACTTTGGAACAGCCGGCACCTTTGATAACGATTTCCTTCGGCAAGTGGGGCGGACCGAGACCTCCGTGGACAACCCCGCCATCGAGAACGGACAACAAACTCAGGTCTAGCTCTCGCCGTGATGTAATGACGAGACGAGACGAAAGGACGAAGTGGATGGCGGTGAGTTCCCTTGGAAGCTACTGGTGAGCGCCCCTGCGGGGGCCTGAAGGGGGAACCAGGGTCTTGATCGAGGAAGCAACCGCGTCTCCGCAAGAGGATCATTTGGAGGCAAAGCCGTCTGTCCAGATGTCGTAGATAGAGGAGAGGATATCAGCTTGTCACCTTTGGTCTCCGTGCCAGGGTGAATATAATTCGAGTAACCCAGTGATTTACTATAGTATCAACATTAAGTGTATTTTCTGGTTTCTACGGAAACTCATCGTTCTATCGTTCCTATACCGGCACCTCACCTGTGCTCTCCTGGTCCTCATTTATGTACTATGGCCTCAAATACAAACCATTCTTTTCTATTAGACTCGGTTACGCTACAACTTTTGAGTAGACTTTTTATTTTATCCTGCATCACTTATTATATTTTATATCATAGTTTACTTTCGTTTGATCCTTTTTTGAGACTCCTCATATGATGACAATTGTCTGTAGAGATCCACCAAACCTTTTTCTACTAACCTACTGTAGCTTAGTCTCCAGCCGGACCAGGCCTTATCTCAGCGCTGTACTTGATGCCTAGGTGCATAGGCGTCTTCTTTGATTTATTTTTACTAATCCTGAAGTAAATCTCTGCCAGCATTCTCTAGTGCTCAAAATTTCAAGAGCTGGAAGAACATGCCTTAAACTTATGCGTATAATTCGACATGTGACAGAAATAATATGTGTATAGAAAAATATCAATGCTTTTGAATTTCATTTGCTAAGCTGGTTATGAAATATTGATTCCAACAGTGTTAAGATTTCACCCTACCACTAATGACATTGGACTTTACCGGAATGCGAGTCAGTACTCCAACTGTCGAATTCCTCCGCTTGAGGCGACATGAGCAGACTATCCTGCCGTATTCCATTGGTCGTCGGACGATTGGCCCACGATTTGGACCTTTCCGAGCGAAACTGACGCGGTACCTCCTCTGTCCTATCGTTCTGCAGTACGCCGGGCGGTTCAATTTCGCGTCGAATCGGACACCCGTCCGTCCACTCTGTAGAGCTGTTCTGTCCGAAACCCGAGTCATCACTGGCACGCGGTGCTAAGCGGGCTGACGTTGTTCTGACGTCATCATCTGTATCCGGATGTGACTGTGAACCCTGAAGTGTGGTACGACGCGAAGAAAGTGTCACATGTACTGAGTATTATTATTAATAATTCTTAAGTGAAATGCTTTCAAAAAGTGCGGTTCGTGTATAGCTTCAATGTACCGAAGGGCAAATAGAGGAACAATCTGTTTACGAATAATACTTATTTATAGTTCTTGAATGAGCTGTTGAAATAGGAATTAAAAAACTCACAGCACTCAAGAAGAGAAAGAGTATTAAAACAACAAGTCGTTCAATTAATGATTATGCAATAGTAGCAACGACGATATATGAATATAGTACATGAAGCACGAGAGTATCTATATTTCGTATACATTGTATTCATATCAGGTATCAAATAAATTTATTCCAGTCGTCCAAAATGATTCCAAATTTCTCCTAAACTTTTTAAGTGATGATACATTAATATGTCGCGACTTCAAATAAAGTAGCAAAACTCATATGGGGGCACTCGGTGATGTAGCGTCTTTTTCTTTGTAGTTTCACTTTCTAGTACTGCCCTTCATTTAAAACGCCACTCTCTCAGAAATTGCGTATTTTATCAGAAACGCAAGTATCTTTCAGGCTTTCTAAATTTAAAAAATTTCTCAATAAACCGGAAATTTTAGCATGGATTAAAACAGTTTTCCCATAGACAGAAATTTCGCCCAAAGATCACGGCTAGCCTATCCCTTATGTTATACCGATGACAGATGCCTGCAAACGCAATACACAGCACACATCAACCGATAATCCGCGTACCCTCTAGCCCTTCTGAAAACATTGTCTTCTTGTAATTATGGATGCTGTTGTACATGTTCAGCACATTCAATCTTGAATGAAAGTCATCAATGTTAGAGGTGCACCAACAGCGTAAATTTCTATTTATACATGTAAATCATTTATGTATGTTCCAAAAGAAGTCCGTTGTTTATAAATAATTTGTTCTCTCATGTTCCAAATGATCCTATCGGTATTTATATGATAACGCTCTTCTTACTTTAAAATCCAAAGCCTTAATTAGTTCTTACTTGTATAGTTTAGGTTTTGGTCAACTTTCTCTAGTACCTGCCAAATTACTTCCCTTTATCAAACTATTCACACAATCCCTACGTCTAACAGTCCAACAACGAACACTGACCGAGTTAGTTAGCTCAGAGGAAGGTTCCGCAACTGCAGCGTGGTCAGTCTTTATTTCATCGCTTGGTTGTTGGGAAGGTGACTGGTTTGGATCGGCTAACAGATCGTCTTCTTCCGTCGTTGATTTCCATGAGATGTTCGGAGAGGACGAAGGTAATGGTTGGACCAGAGAGTTCATATTTTCGACGGAATTATTAAGGTCGATATCCGTACCCTGCGTGGACAAAGTCAAATTGAGTAGTTAGCAATTGTGTATTTTAAATATTCATGTATATGTATACAGATTGACAGAAACGCGAAATATTACAAGAGAGGTAATTATGTTTCACTTTATTTGTCATTTTGAATTACTAGGGTGGGGCACATTACTTCACCTATTTAAATCCAGTTTAACTGTCCATATAAATTTTTATGGGCAGAAATATGTAACCTTTAATCACGAATTGGTTTCAACACAGGAAAAGTATCACTGAAACCTAAGTGACAACTGTAAGATGGCATGCATGTATGCTTCTCCAAATGATATCCAAGTACGGAACATTCATTTCCTAATCCATCTAAAACATATTCGAAGGGAAATTCATTAGTACAAAGCTATTTGAAAAAGCAGTGCTTTTGGAAGTGTACCATACAAATACTGGTCATAGAAATTCTGTTAAGTATCGGAAGATACAAAAGAAAAAGACAGGATATCCATTTTTGCGAGAATTGAGCAGTCCAAGGAATAGGAAAGCAAAGAAATGTTCGTTAATGTGTATTACTACAGAGTAAAAATTTGTCAAATGAAGAAATTGAAGGTATTTTTCCTTTATTTCCTACTCTCAAATTTTTATAAAGTATAGAAAAAATATTTTTTAATTGCATTCTTATAGAGTTGGTATTATGCTACTCAAGTAAAGTCGATTTTTAACGTCTTCAGCGCCTGTTAATTTATTATTCTATGCATAAAATAAAAGTAGTTAATTTAAGAGGCATTTTATTTATCCATCATGTCTTATGTACAATGGAAGCAGTAAAGAACGGAGAGCCAATACAATTTAGGAGACACCCTGGAGTTTATTCAATCAATGTACAATTGGAGCCGCTGGCATTTGATAAAATTAAAAATGTTGATTTACAGATCAATTCTAACAATAGTACAGTATGTAAAAATGAAAGTCCAGTGAAAATAAACATAGTCAAGTAGCATATAAATATATAGCCTGAAGATGTTTGCCTATGATTTTATAAATAACTATTTTATTTTAAATTTTTACCGCCATTTTCTCCAGAAGTATATAACATTTAACGTAAAAGGATTTTAGCTTACCTTATTAACGTTATTAAAATGACTATACGATTTTTTCGTTGTATCGTTGTATCGAGCCAACGACAAAATGACAAGAAAACTGTTTTACTAAACGAAACATTTTAAAAGAAGCAAGTGAATATATTGATTTAAATATATTGTACAACCGTAAAAATACTTTCAAAATGATACCTTGTTATCAACCGAGTCCAGAGATTCTTCAACTTTATTTCTGAAGAAAAAGAGAATCGTCTTCATAAAGTTAATATTTAAAAATGTTTATTAAAGACTCTCCAATTCATACATCGAAACAAAACTTTTAACCAACGTCATAACCCATATAGGATGTATTTCGTGACATTTAAAATTTCATTTTTATAATAAAACGAAGACCGATGAGTTCAATGATACATCATTCCTTTCCTCCCGTCAGACCTAGAAAAGCAAGGATGCTTCAATGCCTGCCTGCTTGCTTGGTTTAATAATTATCTTCATACCATGTTTCAACTAAAACGAAATCAAATTCCAAAGAAACTCTACTTTGAGCACAAGCGCGAGAGACGGACAGATATATTTTATAGAGATGCGACGATGCGTTGAAAAAGAAATGTAAAATAATAACAAGTGTATTCAAATTATATAAGCAACTGTTTCCGGCGTAATTCTTTTCTTCACTCGGAATGCCAAACACTCGACTTCGACAAAAGCACACTTGCAAGGGTCAAGCGGTACTGCCCTCCTCCTCGCTCTGTCTCTAGTTCTCTACGACTCCGTAGATCAGACGAGATATAGTTCGACGTTTTCTCTGCAATTCCTAGAGAGATTTTTTGTTTCTTCTTATTCAGCATATGTTTGCAGCAAACACTTTAGTGGGACGTGAGAATGTTTGAAGGAAGAAAGAAATTTTCCGACTGTTTCCGATGCATATTTCCACTGACTGATTGTGGTTTGTTTGGTAGTATTACAATATAATTCTATGTACTGTATATGAGTGTCATGTGTGCATATTTATCTGAGAAACTTACGCCCGAATATGTTTTTCGCGAAACGAAAAGCAATAACAAAAACGTGTACAAGTTAGTGAATAAAAATAAAAAGTACAACCGATGAAGTATTACTCGTACTGACATCAGTATGGAATTTCAGCAATGATTTAATACAATGAAAGCTAAATGTATGTTTCTGCAATAACAAATATGTTTTTATAAATATAAAAGTGAAGTGATAGAAGAAGCTTGTGTAGTCTGGAACCAAACAGAAATATGACCTACATCTATGTAAATATCAATAGGAAAAATAGAGACAAATATGGATTAAAGATAGTTACCTACTCAATATAAAATATATGATTTCTGCTTCTCTTGCCACCCACCCTTAGCTGTAACGAATTGATATGTATTGCATCATTATACATGTACATGTTTTGTTGCCTTAAGTTATTCACCACCCTGTGCACGGATTATTGTTCTCGTTTCTTTCCATCATTGCGCGCAATCGCAGTTAATGTTATTCTAGCCTGGTGACCGGCAAGATCTGCCAGTTGGCGGCCTCTGGTTTGCCTTTAGTGTTTTTTATCAAATAAAATAAATAAAAAATAACAAAAATAATAATAATACGCAAGATCTTTTCTGGATTGATTGTAAAGTGCCTTCCGAATTATCTGGGAAAAAATTGGCAGCTAATGACCTCACTCCTAATGTGAGAGACATTGACCGACTATGAATTATAGACTGTCTCTACAGGAATATCGAAACTATTAAGGAAGTTATATACAAATTTTGTACCAAACAGTTAATTTATATTCCATGGAAGAAGTTTCGTTGGATAATACAAATTTGCGAAAAGTAAGTCTGAAATTGAACAGTTAATTCTTACTTGTGTGTTTACCACGTGAGTGCTCCAAGTTTCAAGGTAAATCTTTTAAAGATTTCCCTTACCTCTGTTAACCATCGATAAAATTTATGTATAAACAATACATAATAATGAGAAATAATTTTCACTATAAAGATGAACTTCGGTTTTCAGACAGTCAATGAATATCTTGCAGTGAAAATCTTACAAATATGATTATAAGCTTTATATTCCTATTTAAATTTTACTTCACAAGTAAACCACTATAACCAATGACGCTATACTGACGTTTTTAACAACTAGACTTCCTAATTTACGACAGTGGTTCCTCAAAGTCCCAGAACTACTATAAAATAATTAATACTTTTTACTAGAGTAGTGTATTATCAGACAATAAAGATAAATTCTTTTTCAGCAGTTGTTTGGAAAATAAAATCCTAAGTGTAGTTTTGATGACCTAATTACATTATATAAATATACTAATCCTTTCAATAACAGTAATGCAAGTCTTTGGCTGACTATACATTACATCTTTTGATATTGTCATTTAATTTTAAAAGGTATAATTGACTTTGTGAACCATTTAGTTCAGTTCAATAACATTTCATTTTGGGGATGACTTGTTCTTAATCTGTATAAAAATGTGGACGCCTTCATGCAAGAATTTAGCTATCGTTTCTTACCACAAACTGAGCACACAATGGAGTTTGCAATTAACCTTTTCCTACTCGGGCTATTTGACGCACTCAGAAACCGGGGGGGGGGGGGGAATCGGCCGGGGCCTTATAGTTCGCTCCCCTGTTTAGATAGAGCCTTGAAATTGTGTATGTACGTTATGTATGGTCGTTGACAATGGCCGTCCTAAGTGTACAAACATAAGGTAGTTGCTTTGGTTTGATGACAGAGTCGTCTTAGCGTTCCAACTTTACCACGTAACATTCGTCTATTGTCGTGCTATGTCATTTCACAATTGATACCTCCTATTCTTATAAATTCGCTTTATTTTTATGTCCCAAATGTTTATAACTTGTTCATTTTATCTGATATGTATTCCAAGTGATATGTCCTATATATCTCTAGAACTATTATATATTTATAAATCTATAAATATCTATTATTCTGTTTTTTTATTCTGAATTTCGGTATCCAAAAATACAAATATGTTTATTTAAACTGGAATTTGTTAACGAAATTTCTTTAAAATAGTTTTAAAAGTTGCGGAACATAATAATATGAAAAGTCCCTGAACTTCATGTTGCTGCGTCTTTTATTTATAAAACGTCAGTAAAAACAAAAGAGCGCGGGCCGATTCGCCCCCCCCCCCGGGTAGGATAGGGTTTAAGTCAGTGTATTTCCGCTCACGATTTCACGAGCTTAACTATACAAAAGCAGCTCTATCTTAGATAAAGTAGGGCGAATCAATACAAGTAATAAGAGAACACTGATTTGAAGCAACAAAACCCGTAGTACGTCTAGAAATACAGTTTAGCTACTGACCTATTTTCCTGGTGTAAGTCGAGTGGGGCCTGAAGACAGATACTGAGTGAATGCTGCCGTGGCGTGAGTCCGGGAAGTCGTCGAGTGTACTCGAGTTCAGCACGAACCTCCCTCTCCTTCTCCATCCAGTACTTGAACGGATTCACACTGGCCTTCTGACTCCCTACACCGCCTTCCATTTCCAAAGACGTTGTGGAGGTCTGGTCGCGCAGCACCGCAGATGGCAAAGGTCTGAGGACAACACTATGCAATGGCGCGACGCAATTGACGGTCGGATCAGAGCTCGCGTCAACACTGCGCACAGATCGAAGTCTGGGCGGGGAGAAGACGTGGGCGGATTCCGAAGTTACAGCCTTCCGGCAGTTGACAGAATAGGAGTGCAAATCGGAGGGAAACTCCCCGAGACAAGGCTTGAGTATGGAGCGGAAGGCGTGAAGATGTTTGCTGGCTGCCAATCGCTCGATCACCTTCACCTCGAAGGAACAACTTGCTCGGCCAATCGGATTGACGGCGATACAGGTGAACTGTCCGGAGTCCTGAGTAGTTGTCGGACTGATCACCAGTTTGCACTTGGCTACTAAATCGATAATCTACAGCGAACACGAATGAGAGATTACAAAATTCTGTAGATTAATTCAGTTACTAGGACTGCCAACTAACAGCAATCATTTAGCTTACTGATCGACAACACTACAGGCGAACATCAGAATGACACGCCGGGTAGAATGACTGCCGATTTTGTTTCTATACCATAAACACTAGAACTACATTTCATTCGTGCGCGATCCTGTGGCATTCATTACCAGGTAAACAATTAATGCCTCTCACAGAACTCAGTCAGAGAACTTCACGTGTGCACCACCCCGGTAAGATGTTGTACCTATGAGAATTGGCAGACTATTTTCTCGTTTCTCGTGGTAAAGCCGGGCTTGCTGGTTCCACCGTCACTGGTATCGACTATTTTGTTATAGTTAGTAGTATATAAAGAGTTTTGTCTGACACACTTTTTTAGATAAGACGTTGAGTCAGTAGATCCTGTTTAGAAGCACGGTACCACCAAAACTGGTGGTGACGCTGTTCACGTAGTATTTCATATCTCTTTTGATGACTCATTTAATAAGCTTAAAATATTCGGTAGCAAAAATATTAAAAAAATGATTTGTTGATTAAAGAAGCTTTGTTAAGCCAAGCATATACTGTAGATAGCGCGCCTACAAGTAGATAAAACAGGCCTGTCATACAATTAACACGTTTCGTGGTAACCGGCAAAAGTTAATATATTTTTTGTTTTAAAATCGAAAACTGTATATTTCTGCGTAGTGAACAACAAATATAAGATGAGCACGGTGGAAGTCGTAAAATAATGAAATAATAAAAGAGACAATGTAGTGTTCTTATTATGAGCAGATACAGGAGCATTTGTAAATGACATGAGACTACTTTCAAATTGTTTGCATGGATAACAATAATTATTGCCTCACTGACCTGATATAAGACGTTGTGTGCTTCGTAATTATCGCGCTATGTACCAGCTCACAAGATTGAATATCAGAGTGGGCATAGATGTGAGAAGTGCAACGTGGGATATATTATGTGAAGATAATGTTTAAGAGGATGGGGTTTGTTCTATCTGAGTTGTGAAAGGGTTTGGCGAGTGTATCGCGGAAGAAATCCTTATCTTTTGTTGATGGGTGGAGGAGGCTGCTTGAATATGTATGTCGTTGTTTGAACGGTGTGTGAGATAGTTGCTGACTATGCTTGTGTGGATGGTTTTCGTAGTTTTAGTTCGATTGTTTCCTGTTGTTTCTGAAGGTGGTGTGGTTATGGCTATCTGTAAGAAAGTAAGTAAGTAAGTAAGCAAGTAAGTTGACTGAATTGTTTTTGAGCATAAGAAATCAACGTCCTTCGTTCCTTAGCCTGAGAGCCCTTGGGTGCATCCATAGGCATGCCTTCCTCTTTCAACAGTCTCTGTCTTTGCATATCTCACTAATTCAGTCATTTCTTCTCCACTCCAAGCATTCAATTCATCCAACCAGGGTCTTCACCTTATCCTTGAAAGATTTGTTTTCTCACTTTTCCTCTTCGTACCCCAAATTTATTTTTCAATTTTACGATATCCCCAAAAGGATCTATCTTACTAATATCCTGCACATATTTCGCCAGACCTTTCCGTGACGTAGTTTGTGTAGTCTGCTTCTATTTCCAGATGACGTTGAGCAGTCTTCTGTTGCATTTCATTCCATAAGCTTTGATATTCTTTTCAATAGCTTGAGTGACGGTACAACTCTCGCAGCCGTACAACCCTGTGGCCACAACCACAGCTCGTATCTTTTCACGCTATTTTTCTATCCTGATTTTCTTTTCTACAGAGTTGTTCCAGGGTGGTTTCTTGCTCAGTAATAATCAATTATTTTAGTCATGTCCCAGGGATAATTGCACAAGAAATGCATACATAATTAGAATGTTATATTATTTCGTGGTGGTAAACTGTGATAAACATGGCACAGCGTTGTGAGTACTAGCCTCCATCCATTTGGCTATTCAACTATAGGCCGGTTCAATTTGTGTCTTATTGGTTTTCAAATAATCCTAAATACGCTTAACGATGTTTTCACCTTTTGATTAATCTGGTCCGTCTTAATTCTGTTCTAGTGAATGACAACGGACAAACTAAATATTCCGAAATCCAAATTTATGAGAGTGACCTTCTACTCAGCTGACATCAATATACGGCAGAGGACTGGACCAATACAGGAGAGTATGGGAGTTGAGATGGCAGCGCAAAAAATGTCTCTTAGACCAGCAACAGTTATGATATTGAAGGCCCGACCTACCCAGACTCTCAAGTTATCATCTGACGACCTGGGGTTTGATCTGCAGTAGACCATCGGCTGTATTTTCAATCGACAATAAGTGAAATAAGCGAACAATTTAAGCAGATTATATAAATAACCTTTGCATAAAAAAGTACACTAATTAAAAACGATAATTTGCATATCTCATTTAATGCATCTCTCAATATGCGCTAAATGCAAAGAGCATCTATATAAACTGCACGCCTACAGATGACATTATCAAACAGGGGCGCCATTTTTTATGAATTCATCAAGTAAATATTTAATTAGATCTATAATATTAATTTAGATAAATTGATAATAATTTATACACTACCACTAGAACGAATTTAGACAGTGTATCGAAACACATTAAAACAAAACTATCTTATATATCACGTGAAGAGATACTCCGAATCAAATGTAAATTTAATTTTACTGTCTCAAAATAATATGTCACAAAAGTCGTAACCGTCTGCATTTTATTTCTATCATGACTTGCTTCGTCAACTCATTTGTGTTTTTAAACGGACAAAACAAATTTATTTTCTATAAAGTCAAACAAATATTACAAATATCCATAACTTTTATTGAGCAGTCTATCACGACAGTCTCAGGGTGAATGAAGCTCCCCATTTTCACATTGGGATACTGAGGGACGGGTTACATTAGATGAGTCCACGTGTCTGTATGTCACGCTCAAATTCAAAGTAGATTTTCTTTGAAATTTGAGATTGATTGTTTCAGATTGACGCGACCTAATAGATAAATCGACTGCCTCAAAAACAGAAGATTGCCGGTTCGAGACCCGTCGTGTGTTAATTGTCTATTTTGACTTGAACAGCAGCAATTTTCGATCATTTTAACTGATAAAAAATCTAAAATACAGAAACATTTATATTTTAGATAATTAATATATATATTATTGTTCTTATGCTTTCACATAATATTACACTACTCATAGTAGTATAACCGGTAGCAATGACGAAAAAATAATTTACGCCAAACTGATTAGCAAGAGAGATTTGTCACGAATTTGAGACTGGCTTTATAAATGCGTCTGTTCATCGGTCTGTCTTAAAGGTTTATTTATACTTAAAAACACAATATATATTTTTGTTGGTACAGAGTAAAAATAGCAACACTAATCAAAGTGCAACATGGAATGGGAAAGGGATCTTTTAAACGTTCAGTCCTCGTGCGGCACAAGTAGGGGCGCCAATTTCGGAGATTTTTGGAAAGCGGGCCGGCTATGTGGGAATCAAGGATGCGCCTGATTGCTCCTTGGTTGCTGTCCTGAAGAAGGCGGCACACAGGTCTTCCAGGTGGGGCAGGAGTGCTGTTATTCCCAACGTAGGCAGCGCGTGTTCGAAGTCCATAGATGGGGCGATTATCCTCAGTACTCGTCGTTCAATCGAATCAAGCGCTCGAGTTGGCCGTTGGTGGTGGAGGAGAACCATACCAGGCAACAGTAGGTCAGCACAGATCGTATGAGATTGGTATATGTTTGGGAGGAAACTTCGGGTTTGACGCCTGAAATCGTTGATGTATACGCATTGTGTAAATGCGTCTGTTTGTTTTCCGGACAATGGCGTCGATGTGGCAATTCCAGGACAGGTTTTGTTGTATTGCCAGGCCGAGTAATGTCACTGTTGGAGATGGTACAATATCCTCACTATTTGGACGAGTGGCAATCCATAGTAGGAGGGGACGAGGACGCATCATTGGACGTATCGGTTTTGTTTAATATGAAGAACCTTAACGTACAATTTTGTCGTATTGCCCTGTGAAAAATATCACACTATCTACAGTTAATTGCATTGCATTTTACACATAATTAAATATACCTTTTCAATAAAATAGTCTCAGGAGTAAGGAGTTTGTTCAAAACTTTACTAAAAAATATGTTGTGAGTGTCGAAAGATATAAATCTTACTCACCGAATAGCGTGAGCCGATTATTGTCTCTTTGTTGTCCTTTTCCCATTTGAATTCGGCGCGCGGTTGTGATTGGACGGCGCAAATCAGTTCGAGACACTCTCCTTCATCGATTTCAATCTGTTTTGGTGGGATTTGAATGAAATGCGGCTCCATTACCAGCGGTATATTATACCAGAGACCTGAAAAGAATACAGTAACAATATATATTACGTCCATTAAAACGTGATATTTCTTTATTAGTGTTGTCGCTTAACGACAGATCGGGAAAAAGAGTCGTAGTAAACATTTGAGGTTGATGTTTAATCATATTATTAGTTCATCGCTTTTGAAGACAATGATCAGAATACCCACTATGAATAGAAATTAAGTTCACAGTGATATTTTAAGCGGTGTTGTTACCAGAGCTATAATGACCAGCAAATTAGCTGCATCTTTCTTATATTAGTATTGAGGTATCTAATGATGGCTCATGCGAAAGTCTTGGCAGTGCTTTGTCCTTGAAAAGGTCAAACGGCTGCTTTGTCTCTTTCTATCTTTCCGTGCTATAGAAACAGGAGAAAAGGACACATTAAGACATGATTTTCAACTTTCTAAGGAAGCTTTCAACGACCATATTATATAATGATTTACATAGCATTTGTCCAAACACGTTCACTACGCACTGACAAAAAATCAAAAAAAAAAATATAACGACTAACGAACTGTGCAATTTAAATTTAGAATTAGTAAAATAGAAAATCAATCAATTTTATCTCAGAATTTATTAGTTTACGAAAATATTATAAGAGAGATTAAACAGGAGTGACTCACCTTTCAAACATTCATTAAAAACAAAATACTCACTGAAAGGTTTATTTAAATGCGATAAAGGATTAATGTGTGTTTACGGCTATGAACACTCGATGACCAAGTACTATAAATCCCGGAGGTAACGTATGAGAGGTTACGCTGTTGTGTATCTAGAGATAACGCGCATGAATATATCTGCAACATCTTTATCTTACAGGTCAAGTAACTCCATATGGTTGTTTAGCGTACAGATACTATTTATGTTTCACTGGCATCTCAATATGGTAAGTGTACAGAAATAGTACTAAAGACGATTTACAGGAAGCAGGCGTCAACTATAAATTTCAAATAGCCGCAACAACTTTGACTACTTATATGTTAAAAACTCGATCGACTTTCACTGATCCTTCAGCTATCCCAATTCCGAGAAGGTCGCAATAGGCTGGTTGATTTCTGTAATGCTTGCTTGTTCCGCGGAGTATTCCAAACTTTGTGGGAGAAAATATGGACAGAACGTTTATCAATTATGAACTACAAAATATGGTTTGTCTTTTTTGCACCAAAAGTTTGAAAAAGCGAAGAAAGAATAATTGAAAGTTAACTAATTACATATGCATCATTGAGTGATTTAAACAAAGTCGGTAACTGCTGATTTAAAAATGACACTTTTACAATTGATTTTAACAAACCTTTTAATTTTCATGAAAATTGTTATTATCATTTTTATTGGTTTGTGCAGCGTAAACAAACAAAATTTTAAGACACTAAATTAATTCCCTGCGTTACAAGAAAAATGTGGCGTTATCCTTGAGTAATCTTCATTATTTTGCAATTGAACAAAAATGTACAAAGAATTTGGGAGAATAGATGCTATAGTTTTTGGTAAGTTACTCTACTAAACTTGCAGTTCGACTATAATTCGGTGTGGTATCAACTACAGTTAAAGATCCATATATTATTTCCTCTATTCACGCTTCAAACTCCAGGAAAGATGCCAAAGTATCGATAAAACTACGATCAACCCTATATACTCATTTCCATCTCATTGGAGCTTCTCGCCCACTCATATTCGCAAAATTGGTTCTTGATGCAATTTGATTAATATCGAATTTCGGTCAACAAAGGTCAAACAGAGAAACGACATACATAAAAGCACAGTACACATTTGCATTTGGAGTTTTTTAGCGGGAAGTGGTCATATACACATCACAGACGTGGACAAAGAATTTTATTTTAAATATTAATTTGTTGAAATACTTAAAAACGATTGAAACCTTTTGCAGATTGATCAGGTAAAGTAATAATCAATATATTTACGGACGCTATTTACTCGAGAATGGCAGTTCGGAAAAATTCTGCCAAAAATAAAAATTACTGATGATTCTAATGCAATCAGAATGCCAAATGTATAGATAAATAGAGTCCACATATAGTAGCTTTTCACCTTTTTACCCGCACGTACAGTCAATGTTTAGCTTTGTCAATTAGATTAGCTCTAATAAGTCGTTAGCATACTATGGTAGTATGGTATGCTGTATATTTCATTTCAAAAGCGGGATATTCAGACCGTTTTGCTAAAATTTCTCTAGATTTTTTAACTTTTCTTCTCTGTCATATAGATTCGATGTTGAAGTTAATTCTACAATAAATATCTCACATAATAACACATACGAAATATTTTGAATTGTAGCAGAGCCGAATCTAATTCAAATTATGCAATTTATAACGAGACTGAACCAAAGAAACAAATCCAAAATCTTTCAATATTTCGTAGTCATGCAGATTCATTTACAAAAGTCGTTGGATTATACAGACAATTGAAACATTCAATTGCTTTTACACTCTACATTTTATGCTTAATCGACGAAATTGTTAAAGCAAAATTTATGTATGTTTTTCGATATTTTTGTGTTCAAATAAATATATACTGTATATACAGTATATATATATATATATATAGGTTCTGAAACTATGTGCAGGAGCATGTAGTGAAACTATTTTAATCAGTAACTTAGTGTCTAATTTCTATCCAGAATTATTTGCGTCGTTTCGCCATCGTCTTATACTCTGATGCTGTCCTGCAAAGTTTATAGTTCTTCGTTGCCAAATGAACGGTACTACTGTCTGGAGGAAGTACTGCAGCATATGCACACAGTGTGCAATGATTCAGCAAGCACGCAAACCACACCACACCGACAGTGACATACAAGGTGTACGGCGAATTGCTACAACCGCTAGCAAAAAGGCAGTCAGAAAAGCATCACCACTGATGCATTATTGCACAGCACACACACCGTAATATCTGCACAGCCTCCGTCTGTGTCGGTGTATCATACTGAGTGAAAGGACTCTGAATTATGGAAGTGGGTGAATTTGGTATATTAGGGAGGTGTTCTAGCACTATTTTAAACAAACATATTCCTGGAAAGAGGACCATTTAATGGCTGCTTCTGTCGAAGGCAATAAACAAGGGTAGCTAAGAGTATAGTCTTCTATAAAACTGCCAATTTCTATTATAACTGAAATAGCAAAAAGAACTAATATAAATATACAACATACTGATACAGTGAATGGAGTGCAGAAGAGGTGCACACTATTAGGAAAAGCCAGAGCATTAGCCCTCCAATATGCCCTGGTACAGTACCTTGAACTGCGAGACACATGGCTGCATAAAGATTTACAGGGTATAGCCATTCTCGATTAATGCGCGATTCGCAGTAGAGTTGAATTCATGCATTCAGCAAGATTACACACTATACAAGTCATTGAATTCAATAGATGCATCGATCACCTACTCCCTTTATTTAGATTGTTAGCTTGCTAGCATTGACTTCTACGTATTCGCGCTGTAATTGTAAGTCAAGAAGGTTCCAAGAGGTATTATCCCGACCCTCAATCGATCTCTTTGTCCCTCCCAGAGAAAGCGACAACAGGCCTTCTAAGGGATATTAAAAATAACGTAGTGTATTTTATAATAAGGGAGTGAATACTTTGCAAATTTAGAACAACTATTAAATATTAATTGAAGTCTTCTGGAGAAAAGGGAGGACGGGTAATAATGTAATTGAGATACAATACTTCGATTGTCATCGCTGAAAGAAAGAAATGGCTATAAATAGGGATTGTAAACACTAAATTCAAATCGACCTAGAAGACACGGGTATGAAAAGACAACAACTTGGCATCCAAGGCCACAAAATTCGGTGCTACTGGTTTTACTAGAGCGTTAGTAAATCGATAAAGATGTGGAGAGTTGTCTAGCCTGAACCGGCGCAATTCGTCCTGCCTGATGGGAAGTGGGAGAAGAAAAAAGTAATATAAAGATGACTGATTCAGTGTGTCTCTTTGTGGCGAATTTTAACGCTCATGCGTAATTTGTTCAAGCTTGGGAGACGTCGTATTAATATATTTTCCAACTATAATATATTATGACTTCAAACGCGTTAACACTGTTTTGTACCGCGTCATCAACAATTTTCTAAAGTCAACCAAAACCATATCATTTAGCTCCATGTTTTTCGTGAAGCTATATAAATAATCTATCTCTGCATATCGTTTAACCCTATCCATACCGGAGTTGGCCGAATCGGCCCCTCTGTTTTATTTTGCTGCCATTGTTATTTGAAAGATCGCGTGATCTCCAGCTTTCATGACTCTTCCTAACTTTATGTTAAACAACTTTACTAATATTTTCATCGTTGTTACTTCCACAGGGGGTCTGCTTTAGGCCTCTAACGTAGGTGACCCCCATATGTTTTAGTTCATCTAATTATAAGTGAAAACAACAAAATGTATAAAATCCATAATTGCATTAGTGAATTCTATTTCATTGCTATAATGCACAATGAACCACCAACACGCACTATAATATTCAGACACTCGGTACTTTATTATATAGTTAATTATTTTGATTAAAATTGAAAAAACATTTTTTACTTTTTTCAATGTACTTTAAAAATTAAATTAGCTGTAACTTTTTTATTTTTTTCTAATTTTTTTATACGCAAAGTCATCTGTAGCTCATCTTGGTTTAATTAGGTGCCAATTTTCATCACTATAGTACCCGCCTAACGTAGATTTCAATAGGGGGGGGGCCGAATCAGCCCCCCCCCCCCTCGGTACCTGGCTGCGTTAAATAGCCCGGTATGGATAGGGTTAAGAAAAATATAATAATTTGCTAAAAATATTAGATAGATTAAGAGTAGTATATTTATTTTATGAGTATAATTATTAAATCTATAGAGTTCAATTTCAGATTGTGTCAACATAATAATTATAATGTACTATACAATGTTAAAAAGTAAAGTAATACATACTCTAACCTTCACCAGCGCGGACGTCCAAGAGATGTTAATAGAAGTTTACTGATTGGAAAAAAATTCACTTACCTCACAAGTGAAGTAGACTGTAGTGCGTACAGTGCACTCCCCCTGAGAAGTCCCGTTTGTCGTCGTGTCCCCTAAACTGTTGGGATTGGCGGTGGCCCCGGTGGACGAGGAGGCCCAACTTCCGCCGCCACGAGCTCCCATCATGCCACGACCTCGGCCTCGTCCTCGACCAGGCCCACGTGATATACCCTGCGAACACACGTGTTAACATTTTTGTTACATCAACGTTTCACTTGTTGTGTAATTATTTTTTCAAGACATGAAAAGGTCCAATTTTATAACAAGTAATAAGAGCATATAGAAAGTGTCCATTCTTTAATTGTTCACAACGATTAGATATGAAAGTTATCTTATTGTCATGCGAAATAAATTCTGAAACAATGCCGCTATTTTTTGTTTATTTCATATCTATAGGAGAGACTAATATACACATCCGGTTACATAGGCATACATCTTTTTGACCTTAAATATGTAGAAAACAAACGTTAATTTCAAACAATTTTCAACGCATCAAATTACAGCCGAGAATATCTACATACAGTACCATTATAATGCCTAAATCATTGATAACAAGTACTATATTGTAGTGAAACACTATACAAACAAATAATGAGAAAATAATATAAAATGCCAAAGATGTTCGAAATTTATTTATGATTTATTTGCTTGGAATGCCATCATACAATTGCTTGCGATCTTTCTGCTTCACATGAGACTTTTCTCTGAAGGCCTTTGATTTTATACAACCCCCCTGAAATTTCCAGTCTTTTCTGCGTCCACACGCATCTTATCAAATTATTAAATTTAGTAATTGTCCGAGATTTCCGAAATTTCCCTGACTTTATGTGATATTTCAGAATTATCTGATGCGTATTGTTATATGTATGTTGCACGATATCATAACATACTACCTATCTATATATTTACTCAAAATGAAAATAGTCGAAATCTCTACATCCATCAGGGTTTAACTCTATCATACCCGGGG